>JANKOD010031170.1:0-15835 GCA_026284645.1 Erythroxylum acuminatum | reverse complement strand
CCCTGACGCCGGGCCCCACGATGGGCGCCAAATGGTTCAGCCTGATCTTGCTGAGGTTGAACGTCGTTGTTTGGATCTATGACTTGCGCGACTCTGGCTATGGAATACCTGCAAAACAGATAACGGCGGGCCGGGAGTTGATTCCCGGGAGACCCCTCCGACGCTCAAGTCAGTCTTTGGTCTAGGTTTTTTGTTGCGGAAAGTAGAGAAAAGTAGGGTTGTAGTCTCATACCTGAATCACGGTAGAATAGTACCTTATATACCTGGGATTGCTGCTAGGTTTAGGTCTTTACGTGAGTCGTTGTGTTTGTATGGGAGATTATCTCCTGATGGGCCGGATGAACCGTGGACGTGTAAAGATGGGCCTGGGCCTAGCACAGCCGACCTAACCAATATCATATAACCTATTTTTTTTCCCCTCAAACTACATCTCTGGAAAATCTTACTCTTCTTTCTAGTTCCTAGTTTATATTAACTATTAAAATATGTTTCAAGAATTTATCCCCATTTCAACCAAAGCCAAGTTCGAAGTGCGTTTACACGACGCGCATATCAGAAACGTGGGCTTTACAAACTCTCACCAACACGCAACCGAGCAGCTATTTCCATTATAAATTCATGTATCTAGGAGCTAAAGATAATCGGAGACATCGTAAACGACTCTGTCTGTCCGGCGTCGTTTAGGCAAATATCAATCAACTTCAAAAAAACAAGCCCCGAAAATGGTCTCTCTGAAGATGTCGCTTTCGGTGTTGGCTATTCTGTTTGTGTTATCGACAATCTCGACTTCGGCACAGAACATCCCGTCATGTGCACAGAAGCTGATTCCGTGTGCGGACTACCTGAACGGAACAACTAAGCCACCGTCCAGTTGCTGCGATCCTATCAAGGAAGCCGTAGAAAAGGAACTTCCTTGCCTCTGCACTCTCTACAACACACCTGGTTTGCTCCAGGGTTTTGGAATCAATGTTACTAAGGCACTTGAGCTCACTCAGAGATGCGGTACCAAAGCTGATACCAGTACCTGCTCTAAAGGTATCAGTTATGTTTTCTTTAATTTTTTATCAGATCGATGATGGCTAGGTTAAGGTTTGGTGTTTCCCTAGAACATTGCTGAAATTTCTTTCTGGAATTGAGGTTTCTCATTCTGGTACTTGATCTATCTAAAGGGAGGACTATTTATCTTGTTTAATTTAAGGTTTTTGGTAGATTATTCACGAGAGTTATCATTCCTCAAATTTGTTTGGAAGATTAGTATTATTATTATTAACCAAGTTTATGGGTATTTTAATTCTCCAGCTTCGGCGCCATCTGGTAGCACCTCATCACCCCCAGGTAAATTTCTCTTTCTGCTCTTCCATCTTCTGTAATCTGTATGATTTTCTTGCCTGATTATATTTTGTTATGCTGTTTTGCAAGTTTGAATCAGAGACTTTAGAGCTGTCGCTAAGTAAAACTACTTATACACTTGGTATTTTTATGGGTATTTGTTATCGATGTGATTTGTTGGTTTTCAAAAACATGGACTTGGCCCTACTCGATTACTAAATTAAATGAACTATAATTGAATTTTGAAGCCGTAAGGGACTAGTTGGTAGGGGGGCAACAATAATTCATTTGGAGGGTTTTGGAATCGGTGCCACCCCTATTTTTGACTCGGTGGCTACCAAACACATTTATATTCATATGGTTGTCTTCTTTTTCCTTTCGGCTATAATTAAGCGTGAAGGGCAACATCAACACTTGGGCATGAAATTCCTGACGAGCTGCCTACGGCACTGCATACTATTCCCTTTATTTTTGTGCGTGTTAACTAACGAAAATCATGTAATTGAACATGATAAAAGTCTTCCAGTAAAGGTTTATAAAAAAGTGTTTTAAGTAATTACCCAAAAAAGTCTTAAAATATTTGTATGGCCATCATTGCCTTTTCTACTAGTGGACCATGTGAATACTAACACTGTCATTGATGTGTTGAATGAAAACCTTTGCAGCTGCGAGTAATGAGAGCAGGGTGAGCTGGACTGGTCTTTGGAGCATTGTTTTCTTGGTGTTTGCATCTTTGTTATTCTAGGTCGCTTACATTGCTGTTTGGAGGCAGAATGGGTCTTAGTTATATATACCTATATCTATATCTATATATATATATATATATATGTATGATTCTTAAAATAATGATATGAGATAATTCGTCTGTTTGGGAGTTGTTAGTTGATTGATTTGGTGTAGCTTCTGCATGTGATTTTTTGTGTTACTCTGATGATTTACCCAATAGAGTTATACTCTCACGAATGGTTACCACTTACCACTATGGTTGCATTGATAAGAATAAGATAAGGATGCTTGCACGCATTGTTCGATCGCGCAATCTGTAACAGAAACGATTCTATACTTGCTTTCCCACATGCCAAATAAGGAAAAGATTACGATCCGCATTCTATTGAGGATCAGAACCCGACTTCTCTTTAACTGCGATGGTAGATGCCTGTATAGGTATTAGTTACCTGTAAGATGAATCAACTAGCACAAATTAAGGTGAAAGGTTCCAAGAATTCAACGAGAACTCAAACTAAGCATATGGATAGATAGAGATATTAAAGTCACTTAACCACTTTTTCTGTGACGTAGCATTTGGATTAGAAGCGGTTTTGGTTTATTCGTTTAGATGAATCAATAGTTAACGGCGAAGAACAAATATGATTAAATTTAAACTAGAGTATACATTAATTAAACACTCAAGTTTAATCGAAACATTGTATGATGAAATGATTGAATTATACAAAGCAATCATGAACGGAAATATTAGTCAAAATTATTTTGACATTTTTAAATATTGGGTAGTTATGATGTGTTACTAGAAGTCAATCTTGATCTATAATTATAAATTGTTTAATTGAAAAATTAAAGAATTCTAATTCTAATCATGAATTCTAATTATAATTTATAATCATTACCATCATATTTAGGAACGAAAATTGTAATAGGTCTCACATAAAGAATGAGTTGAAAAAAGCAAATATATTTTTAATCAAATTAGACTTATTGTAAAGTTTAAGAAACTTTATAATTAAATATGAGATATTTAATAAATGAGAATTAATATGAGATATTGGATCTTATTTAAGCATAGTTGATATTTAATTAGAATTATTTTTAATTGTAATTAAAGTTTAATTGAAATTATAATTAATTTCAATTAAATTACTAAAATGTTTAAAAATTATTATAAATAGGCTTAAGCTCTCATAGTGCTAACATTTATTGCTTAACCCTCTTTATAAGAGTTATAGAGTTCTCTCAACTTGTTTTGTAGATACTATTAGAGGCTGGACACTTGTGCATCTACAATGGTTGAGATAGACTAATTTTGAAACCAGTTCAAGAGATATGACAAGAAAAGAATCAAACTTTGAAATAAGGTACGAATTAAGATTTATGCTTTATTATAATTTAATTGTTAGTCATTTTATATAATTAAAGTGATCTTGGTTTTCGAGAAATTAAATTACAAAAAAGTTTTGTAATTATTTTGCTGCGGTAAGGATCGAATCCTTACCGCAATGGAGCATGTATGAGTTTTTTTTGAAAGTTTGAAGCTTTCCGGGTTGTGGTTAGATAGACGATTATTTGGTTTGTTTAAATGAGCGATGTGAAGACTCATAGCGCAACTAGCAACGAGAAAATTCGGTTTTGCAGAGATGTAAGGTAATATCATATTATGGTCACCATCAAGTATTTATATATATACTGCCAGTTTTTTACGTATTTAGTTTTTTAACCTGCATCACTATTATCCTGTCACATCTGCTACTGGAAATATCCTCTCTATTATGTAGGGGTAAGGCTGCGTATTATCATACCCCCCAGACCTCTCTTCACTGTGGGAATTCGGGGTATGAAGGTGATGATGGTAAGGATCGAATCCTATCTCAATTTTTCAACAGTGGTATTAGAGCATACTTTAATTCTGTAATTTGATTAAAATTAATTGATTCTTGTTGATAAAATTTGGAATTGAAATTACAAACCATAATTCCTAAAATCAAATTAGGTCTCAATTGATGAATAATTTCATAAACCTTAAAATCATATTTGGATAAGGTAAGTTTAAATGTGAAAAGTTCGCACTCTTACATTTAATTTAGGATAGAAAAGTCTATAATCTAAGCCTTCAAGTCGTAGCCACTTTTGAAAAAAAAGAGATCATACATATGTTTATGAATCCCATTTCAACTACAATTAAAATATGAAAGAGGGCTTCAATAATCCTTACAGGTAATTGTGGAAGTTTTGGTATATATGTTGGTACATTTATCAATCTTTAAAGCCTAGTAAGAGCCCACAAAGTAAGTACGTGAACATCAAAAGCTAATTTACAATCTACCACAACGGATAACCCCCTTTCTAACAAATTCTGTACATAGCTCTAACAAACCTTAATAGTAAGAACACCCACGCAAAGTCTCTGTAAATAATCGAAATAAAATTTATTAGCTCAGCATGTATATATATGCATTTTGTACAGTGTATTTGGCAGCAATGTACAATAAATTTATTTGCTCTTCTCTTTCTTTATTGTTTCATCGATTGCCGGTGAAAATACCAACATAAAACTTGCATGGTATCAGAGAAAAGATCCATACATTTACAAACACTTGACCTCTATATAAAAGCTCGAATCAACCATGGAAGATGATAGTCAAACAAGTGACGAATACCAAGATCAACCAAACGTCCTTACCCTCTCACCGGCCGATAGTCTGGGAACAGTCATGGTGGCAAATGTCCTTGACGGGAACAATTATTTGAGTTGGAGTAGATCAATGACAATTTCTCTTAAAGCCAAGAACAAGTTAGGATTCGCGAATGGAGAAACGAAAAAAACCAGAAGGAAACATCACTCTAATGAAGAAATGGATCAATGCTGACAACATGGTAATTGCTTGGCTTTTAAATGCTACAATCAAAGAAATTGGCGATTTATTCATGGTGGTAACAACTGCACGAGATCTGTAGGAGGAGCTAAAAAGCGCTACGGTGAGAGCAGTGATCCTCACCTGTATTAGTTAACGCAGGAAGTTCTTACGTCAAGGTAACGACATCGTAACTCAATACTTTTCGAAATTGAAGAAGTTATGGAATGATGTGGATGTTCTAATGCCTATGAAAAAATGTGTGGTTGATGTTGCGGAACATAATAGGGAAGTAGCAAATACAAATAAATTGATGGATTTTATGATGGGTTTCAAAGAAGAGTTTTCCACCGTAGTTAGTCAAATTATGTTGTTGGAACTGTTACTAACTATTAGTAAGGCGTTCTCTATGATTGTTACTGTAAACAGAGAAACATTAACAGTATGTCAAAAGGTGTGAATAACATGAATATTACTCTGTTAGCAAATCTTGTTGTACAAAGTGGTCTAGGAAATGATAAACGACATAATTGGAGTAAGGATGGTGGGAACAACAGGGTTTTGTAAAAAAAGAAGACAAGGTGTGTAGCTACTGTCATAAAATCGAACATCTCAGTGAAACATGTTTCAAACTGAATGGAATAACCGAATGATATAAAGAGCTTCAACGTAAAAAAGGGAAGGGTATATTTACGGGGGAAACAATGCTGGACAGTCCAATTAATAAAGGACAAGAAACACAGGAGAATCAAATGGATGTTGCCTCACTCACAAAACAAGTACAGGAACTTATGCGAATCATCACAGGTAAACAAGTCGCTAAAGCACATCATCTAACTTATAACAGTTGTGCAGGTAACTCCTCTTCCTCTAACGATTCATTTTGCAGTAGCGAAAAATATGGTTGTGATTCATAGATAGTAGATTCGGGGGCCTCTATACATATGTGTTCAAAACCTAGTTTATTAGAAAATCTTACAACAAGATACACCACCAAACCAGTAACCTTACCAGATGGTTCTTATAAAAATGTTACTGCTATTGGGAAAATAAATCTACACCCAAAACTAACCCTTTCGAATGCCTTATGTGTAGCGATTTTTAACCAAAAGCTGATGTTAGTTCACAAAATTGCCACTGATAATAAATTGATAGCCATTTTTGTTGACAACAAAGTTTTTGGAGTGACGATATTGTAGCAATAATCGAAGCGGAAGGAGGCATTTACCGTCTTATTACCTAAAATTTTACCACCAGCTTAAAAGGTCCATCTCTCAAATTTTACGTAAATAAATCATTTGCTAATTTTGTATCCAATGATTATACTTTGTGGCATCATCAATTGGGACACGTATCATCAAGTAAAATTTTTCATGTACCAATTTCTATTTCAAAAACTCCTACTAAATTTTGTTATGATATTTGTCCTCTTGCAAAATAAGGAAAATCTTTTTTCAAGGAATGAAATAATGGCTACAAAATCCTTTGAACTATTGCACATCGATGTTTGGGGCCCGTACAATGCTCCGAACATCGATGGATCAAGATTTTTTCTTACCATAGTTGATGAATTTTCACGTGCTATGTGAACTTACTTACTCAATAGTAAGGCCCATGTTCATGAAGTACTCAAAATCTTTATCAACATGATTGAAAACCAATTCTCATTGAAACCTTTATGCATAAGAACCGATAATGGAACCAAATTCACAAACAAATCTTGCCAAACTTTGTTTTATGAGAAAGGCATTATTTACCCAAAATCTTGCGTTTACTCACCATAACAAAATGGTGTTGTGGAATGTAAGAACAAACATCTTTTGCAAATTACCCGAGTACTCATTTTCCAAGCTAAATTACCTATAATGTTTTGGGGAGAAGCTCTCCTAACAACCACTTTTTTAATCAATCGCTTACCTACAAAAATATTCGCATGGATGACTCCATTTGAAAAACTCTACTAACAAAAATTACGACCATTTACGCACATTTGGATGCCTTTGTTTTTCAACAAACACCAAACCTTTCAAAGATAAACTTGAACCACGTGCATCAAAATGTATATTCATTGGATACGTATTTGGTCAAAAAGGATACAAATTATTTGAGTTGGACTAAAAAAAACAATCATTTCAAGAGATGTTACATTTCATGAACACCTATTTCCATACCAAAATATACCTGCTTCACCTCAAGCCAAATATTCAAATCATCCTACATATCAACCTATTTTTTGTCCTTAGCCTGATTTCCCTACCTAGATAACACATAACCTTCTTATTAATCCTACCAGGCCCACTACACCTCCACTCTTTTCACCTATACCGGATCCCGTGTCCCAAGGCCCTGTTGACCTCAACAACTAACATAGAACCCTACCTGGTCTGGCACCTACTATTACCCTACCCTGTACACACATTTCTATCCCTACCCACCCTCCTGCATTACCTTCTTTATTTATTCCACGTACCAGTACACGTATACTTACCAGACCCAAATACCTTGACCACTATGTCTCCTTTGCCACCGTTAATGCTTTGATTACCACTACCAATGGCTCGTCATTCTCCTCGGGTACACTCGACATTCCTTCGCCTAAATTTTCCATTTTTTCTTCCACTTACATGTCGTTTATGGCTAATGTTTCTAGTGATTATGAACCACTGTTATATAAAGCCTCTCGAAATGACCAGTTATAGGTTGGTCCAATGCAAGTAGAATTAGCGGCTCTGAAGGAAAATGAAACTTAGATAGCCTCCGATCTACCGAAAGGGAAACATCTGTTAGATGCGAAATGGGTATACAAGATTAAACGCAACCCAAATGGCTCAGTAGAACGGTGGAAAGCAAGACTTGTTGTTAAGGGCTTACACCAACACGCTAGAGTTGATTATTCTGATGTATTTTCATCGGTGGCTAAGGTTACAACAATAAGATTATTATTTGCCATCGCTGCTACTAATTGTTGGCCACTCCATCATATCGATGTCAACAATGCTTATTTGCACAGTTACGTTGATGAAGAATTATATCTCCATCCTCTTAAGGGTTATGATAAACTACAGGATGGTCAAGTCTGTCGCTTGCGAAAATCTATCTATGGCCTGAAATAGGCTGGTAGACAATGGAACAAAGCTCTCTCTAATACACTTCTCGACTGCGAGTTTGTTTAAGCAACTTCCAATTATTGTCTATTCACTAAAGGTATCTGATAAATATATGCAGATATTCATACAATCTCATAGATATGATTTCCTCTTTATATGTATCTTATTTGATTTTATCTTATGTATCTTATATGATCTTCAATAGCTTTTCAGGTACCAAAATGTGTATAAATAAATGTAAAACTATTCTTTAAAATATAAGAAATACAATCCGATTACATACCAATTGATACATTAGCCATAAACACTTCATCCTGTTCAACCACACCCTTTCATAATCCTACAAACAATACTAACCACAGACAGTCATTTCATCAAACACCTAACAGACACAATAGAAACAACAAACTTCAAACAACAATCAGAATTGGTGACCATACTTCTCCCACTCTGCCATTCAACCAAATCACAAATTTCTTAACCACGTAATTAGACTCATCCAATTATCTCGTTTGGCACAATTAAATTCAAGTTATTCTTATTACCTCTGACCTTATTGGATATCTTAATGGTGATATCCTCCTACCCTCTGTAACTTCAGGTGATGTGTCTCCCTAGTACATAAAGTGGAAAAAAGTTGATCGACTGGTATATTGCTTCCTCACCACCTCCCTGTCTAACTCTATCGCAAGACTTGCCATTGGATGCACCACTACTCGTGATCTCTGGTTGGCTCTTGAACGTTACTTTTTGTAGCAGTCCTACTCCCAATGCTCTTCACTCCAACACAACCTTCATACCCCAAAAAGGGGGACCTCTTGATCTCTGATTTTCTTACCATGGTCTCCAACACTGCTGATAAACTTACTGCTATTGGCGATTCAATCTCGGATGAAGACCTTGTCCTCTTCACTCTCAATGGTTTACCTCCGAACTATGAATCATTCATCACAGCTATTGATCATCGCAAATCGCCCGTCTCATTTGGTGACCTTCGAGCCAAACTTCTTGTCCACGAGCAATGACTCTTGTCTTTCACTCTTTTATTCCACGAGATGTTGCATTTGCTGTTTCTTTTGTAGGTTCTTAACCCACCAGCGGATGCCGCAGTAGAAGAGGAGTGCGGGGACGAAGGGGCTCGTTCTCGCATTCCTTCAACCATAACGGGCTCCTTGGACAACGGTAGATGAATGATGGCCCACACTACATGACCTTCTCCAGCTCTAATAGGCCCACCCATAACAACAATAACACCTTCAAGCCCACAAGCCTATACACCTATGACCTACACTCTTAATCCTATTACATTAACTCAAACCAGACCCAGCTCAATCATTTAGCCCAGTAACCCAATTACCCAAATAAATCTCCTACCCAATGTTAGAGTTTTTGGAAATGGGGACATATTGCAGCTCATTGTCAGTTCAGATATTTTAAATCTCGAAATCGTCCAATTCACCCTCCACTTGACCCTACCAATCTTTCCACTGCCTTTACCGAGTTAAATATTCAAGACTCTTCAAATCCTTCCTCTAGGACTCTCACTAAATGGCTTTCAGACACTGGTTCCACCAATCATATGATACCAAATCCTCATCTTGTTGAATATGAAATCCCATACAATAGTCCAAATCAAGTGATTGTCGGTAATGGACAAACTCTTTCTATTTCTTTTACTGGTAATATTTCTTTCTCCACAAAAAGTCGTTCCCTTCACCTTAACAATATTTTAATTGTCCTAAATCTTACTTCAAATCTACTCTCTATTGCTAAGATCGTGAAATATAACTCTTGTCTTATTGAATTTAATCCATTTGGTTATATTGTGAGGGATCTCAAAACTAAGACGCCACTATTTGTTGGGATCCATCCGCAATAATCTCTATCCTATCAAGATCCCACACCACTTCAATAATTCATTTGCTCTCCGAGCTACGTCCACTTCGCTCACTTTGTGGCATCAACGTTCAGGTCACCCCTGTTCTGCCATACTTTCTAGGTTGTCTCTTTCTTTTAAATTTCCATCATATCTAATGAATAATTGTACTTCTTGTTTATTAGGAAAAAGTACTTGTCTTCCATTTCCTTTATCTTCTCGTGTTTCTACCATGCCACTACAAATCATTCATTGTGATATTTGGGGACCATCCCTATCCATCTCACTTTCTGGTTATCGCTACTTCATAATTTTCATTGATGACTTTAGTCGTTACATTTGGATTTTTCCTTTAAATCACAAAAATCAAGCTCTTTCTAAATTTCAAAACTTAAAAAATACTAAAATCTCTTTTCCACTACCATTAAAACCTTCCAGTGTGATTTAGCTCCTAAACTCATCAAAGGTGCCTTTGCCACTTACCTCACCACACATGGCATCTCTTGCCGCATTTCGTGTCCTCATACTCCACAATAAAATAGCTTTGCTGAGCGAAAAAATCATCACATCATTGAAATTGGCCTTACTCTTCTCCTACATGCCTCTCTACCTAAATCCCTATGGTTTGATGCATTCTCTACAGCTACATATTTCATTAATCTATTTCTAATACCTATCCTTCATCATAAATCCCCTTATTAAATTACCAGCCACCTGATCTGTCTCACCTTCATGTTTTTGGTTGCGCTTGTTTTTCTTTCCTTGGGGCAACTCGTACAGACAAACTTACCCTAAAATCTATACAATGTGTCATTATTGGGTATTCGACACAATACAAAGGATATCATTGCATTGATCCTAACACCTCCAAACTTTACATCTCTCGACATGTCCGTTTTCTTGAAAATATTTTTCAATATGCCACTTTTCCTTCCCTTAACCCTAACACACTGTCTATCTTTACCATCTCTCTACCTCTACCAGTGACACCCGTTCCTTCTCCACCTGAGACCATATCAACCCCTTCACCCCCTTCCCCATTGCCTCAACGTCAAATGATTACTCACACACGTGATAACAGTCGTGTTCCCTGAATCCTGTCTAATTATGTCACCTATTCTACCTATACACAAACCTCATATGAACCCGATCCCACCTCCTTCACTTAAACCAACAAATACCTACACTGGCGATAAGCTATACTTGATGAGTTCACTACTCTACATCGCAATCATACCTGGACTCTTGTTCCCTCACCACCCAATGCTAATATTGTTGGATTTAAATGGGTCTTTCGAATAAAAAGAAATTCTAATGGTACTCTAGATCGATACAAAGCCTGTTTAGTTGACAAAGGCTATTATCAGACTCTTGGTATAGACTACACAGATACTTTTAGTCTCGTGGTCAAACCCACTACAATCTGCCTCATCATCACTATTGCTCTGTCTAAAAATTGGTCCATTCGTTAGCTTGATGTCATAAATGCCATTCTTAACGAACACCTACAAGAATCGGTTTACATGGCTCAACCTCCTGGCTTTGTTGACCCTCACAAGCCTTCTCATGTCTATCTTCTTCAAAAGCCCTTTATGGTTTAAAGTAGGCTTTGCGAGCCTGGTTCCACCGACTAAACCAAAAACTACTCGAGCTCAAGTTCATCTCTACCAAATCAGACACTCCTTATTTGTTCATACCACCTCTTCTCATACCACATTTCTTCTAGTCTATTTCGATGATATATTAATTACTGGCTCTTCAACTTCTTTCATTACCAATCTCGTTCGTGACCTAAACACTAAATTTTCCATTAAAGATCTCAACCCTTTTCATTATTTTCTTGGTATGGAGGCAAAATGCACTCCTACTGGACTCCTACTTACCCAAATAAAATGCACCATACACCAAAGATCTTCTTCTCTGCACAAGTCTTGCTCAATCCAAACCCGTCATCACACCAATAACCCCCACTCTTCCTCTATAAAACAAAAAACATGAAACACCTCTCACTGATCCTTCTGAATATCAAAGTACTGTTGGTGCTCTCCAATATCTTTGTCTTACCTGACCTGATATTCAATTTGCAATAAAAAAAGTCTCTCAATTTCTCCATTTTCCTAGTGACATTCACTAAACCGCTGTTAAATGAATACTTCGATACCTTCGCTCTACACTCACTTTTGTTATCCACTTTACCTGAGCAACCTCTGTTTCCATTCATGCCTATTGTGATGCTAACTGGGCAGGTTGTCTTGATGATCGTCGCTCCACTTCTGCCTATTGTATCTTTCTTAGACCAAATCTCAATTCTTGGAGTGCAAAAAATTAACTCATTGTTTCCAGAACTAGTATTGAAGATAAATATAGAAGTATAGCTCTTGCTGCTACTGAACTTTGTTGGCTTAAATCTCTCCTTGGTGAAATTAGCTTCCTTCACCTCACGCCTACACTTTGGTGTGATAATCTTGGTGCCACCTTTTTTGTTGCGAATCTAATCACTCAAACTAGCTTAAAACACATTGAGATTAATATTCATTTTGTCAGAGATCTGGTTACCAATAAGACACTATCAATTTGATATCTATCTTTAAGCCATCAAATTGTCGATCCATGACCAAAGATTTACCTTCGTCCGCTTTTTAAAAATTTTGTGACAAGCTCACCGTGAGCTTGGGGGGGGGGGGCTGATAAATATATGTATATCTTCATGTAATCTCACATATATGATTTCCTCTTTATATGTATCTCATTGATTTTATCTTATGTATCTCATATGATCTTCAATATCTTATCAGATACCAAAATGTGTATAAATACATGTAAAGCTATGCAGCAAAATATAAGAAATACAATCTGATTACATACCAATTGCCTTCTTCTTCTTATTCTTCTTCTTCTTCTATTCTTTCAATATCGGTTCGTCTTTCCTCGCAATTACTATCTATGTGGAAGATCTGCTAGTTCTAGGTCCTGATGAGTCTGAAATTATTGGTGTTAAAGCATATCTGGACAGCAAATTCACTATTAAGAACTTAGAATATGTGAAATTTTTTGTGGGTCTTGAGGTTGCTCATTTTGCTGATGGTATTTACTTATCTCAATCTAAGTACATTTCGAATATTTTATGTGATGTTGGTTTAGAGGAGATATGTCCTGCCTCGACCCCAATTCCACTAGGTACTAAGTTGTCCTACGATGAGGGGGGCTATTTTACCCAATCCTGAAAAATATCGACGTTTGGTGGGTTAGTTGCTTTATCTGAATATTACTAGCCCTAATTTTTCTTTTGTGGTTCAATATCTCAGTCAGTTTAATATTGAATCAAGGCAGCCATATTGGGATGCACTCGTACATGTTTTATGATACATTAGTAGCACACGACATCGTTGTCTTTTATCCAGTTCAAGCTACTGTTTCACCGCAAGTTTTTTCTGATTCTGACTGGGCCGGTTGTCTATTCTCCCGCAAATTAGTTTTTGGCTACTGTATATTCTTGGGACAGTCACTGGTTTCATGGAAGACTAGAAAACAATCCACCGTTAGTCATTCTTCCGCAGAAGTTGAATACAGAAACATGTCTAGCACAGTTTGTGAAATCCGGTGGCTTTCTTTTTTGTTACAGGATTTACAGGTGCAGTCTACATCTTCATATACCTCTTATTGTAACAACAAGGCAGCCATTCATATATCTAAAAATCCTGTCTTTCACGAGCATACCAAGCATCTAGAAATCGACTGTCATCTCGTACGGAATGCTGTTAAGGAAGGCTTCATCGTTACTGCTCACGTTGCTTCAAAACAACAATTGGTCAATAGTTTTGGAAAGGCTCTCTCTACTGAAACTATTCGTATTGCTAGTGCCACGTAGGGTCTCATAGACTTTCCAACTCGAGGAGGGGATGTTGGTATATTTATCCATCTCTAAAGCCCAGCAAGAGCCCACAAAGTAAGTACGTGAACACAGGAGCTAATTTACAATCCACTACAACAGATAACCCTCTTTCTAACAAATTCTGTACATAGCTCTAACAAACCTCAACAGTAAGAACACCCAAGCAAAGTCTCTGTAAATAATCAACACATAATTTGTTAGCTCAACAGGCATATATATGCATTTTGTACAGTGTGTTTGGTAGCAATATACAATAAATTTATTTGTTCTTCTCTTTCTTTTTTGTTTCATCGATTGCTGGTGAAAATACCAACACAAAACTTGCAACATAGTTTGGTTTCTATGGAGTTAAGCTATTGTTTTGGTGTCGTGCGATTGGAGTTGTAAGGGTTTTGGTTGGCTGGAAAACGATGTCGTCTGTGGTTGTTGGGTAAAAGTAGCAAGTAGTTTCTAGTTGGTTTGTATTTTGTGTGTTGTAATGGTTGTTGGTATCGAAAGGAAACACCACACTCTAGCAGTGAAGCGATAGCGAGGCCACTGGCAACTTATGACATTGTTGGTGAGAGGCAATTAGTGAGAGAGAAAACTACGGTTGGACATAGACCAAGAACAATGTGGAGACGACCGGAGTAGAGAAAAGCCAGGCGAGGACAAAAAATAATTTATGAAAAAACGATGGGGTGCGCTAGCATAAATGAGCACATGCGCCAATTAACACTCCTTGTTTGACCACAGAAAGTGCTCTAGCGGATGCGTTAACACTTACACATACTTTTTTATTTAATTTTTATATTTTTAATTCTTAATTTTAATTAAATTAGTTTAATTCGAATTAAATTAGTTTAAATCCTTAGTAAATTTCAAAAGTGTTTTCTAATTATTTGAAATTTTTTCAAAAGGTTATTTTATTTGGAAAACCTTGATATGATGAGACTATATTAGTTAAAATGAGATCTTAATTTTAATATTAAAGTAAATATTTTTATTAATATGATTAAGATTAATAATCAGATTCTAATTGGATTTGAAAATTGCTTTTAAATCAAATTGAATTTCTATTTGGAGTAGAAATTTAATTCATTTACGAATCAATGAGTTTAGTCTAATTTATTTTTCCAAAGAGTTGAAAATATTATTTAACGTTATGAAGATCATTAACTTAAATCAAACGAAGCTTGATATTATGCATATAATTTGATTATGAGTGTATAAATTGCATGCTTTATTTATATATTTGATATATATATTATAAATGTATGCTAAATCGTATGTTTTATATGTGTAATTACATGCAATGTTATGTTTGATGAGACAAAAAAAATCTCTTACTAAAATATTAGGTACACGTTGAGAACATGATTAATGCCTTCTATTGTTAGAAGAATAACCCAGAGTTATGTTTATTTTTTAGGCTTGTTGAGTAAACTTAAGGGTTCTTTAACCCTAATATGGTTAGTGTTATAACAATGAGTTCTACTTAAATAGATTTGTGTGATTTGAACGAGCAAACTCATGATAACATGAATTTAAAGGTAAGGTTAGGAATAATGTATAAGATATGTTTTGCCAAGAGTTGTCACTTAACGAATCTAGGAGTCATGTGAGATGTAATTGATAAAGTTGTTATCTATCTAATTTAAGTTTAGTTGGTTTGTTGAGTAGAATCAAGATGTAATTGATAAGGTATTGTGAAGGTGAAGGGGTTTTGTTAGCATAAGTTGACGCCATAAGTGTTATTTCTATTTTGAGTGAACTGAAGTGAATCCCCGTGATTTTGATGAGTTGTGGTTGTGCTATGAGTTGATGACATAGTGAATATTATTTACGGTAAAATGGGTACTAATTATTAATTGAAGAAACACCATGACTTATTCTTGTGAAGAAAGAATCAGCTATGGTGAAGACTTTCAGCTAGTTATTTTGAGAAGACAAATTTATAGGGAAGTCTTTTTTGTCTCAAGTATTTTTGTTATTTAATTTTCAGTTAATTAAATACTTGAGCTATTTTTATTTATTATTGTTTTGAGTGAAAGTAGTTAGACAAATC
>JANKOD010031149.1:0-15838 GCA_026284645.1 Erythroxylum acuminatum | reverse complement strand
TTAATATTATACATTTTGTACTTATTATTATTATTATTTATTTCATTTTTATTTTTATTTTCCTATTTTTATTATTTTTATTATACGAAATTAATTATCTTGTTATTATTATTAATTTTGTTGTTGTTGTTATTATTATTATTATTATTATTATTATTATTATTATTATTATTATTATTATTATTTGTTAACTTTTTTACTAATACAAATTATTCGTGATAAAATTATCAATGAATTACATATTTTTAATCATATTAAGAAGCAGGGGTATTTTCGTCATTGACACAATTTTTATGTTCTGTCCACTGTAACCAAACATATTTATGTCCTCGAGACGGAGACAGTTTTTTCTGTTCTGTCCATCACAACCAAACACCTCACTTTCTTCAATTTTTGTTTTGTTCCGCCTCTAAATTTTTGTTCCGTTCCGTCTCTGTATACAGGAGACATCAACTATACGCAGCGTTAAGAGCCAGGTTGGAGACATTCTTAATTAAGGATTCAGAATCAATTTTATAGTACTTCACAAGAGTGTTAACAGTAGTGAATCAAATAAATAGGCTTGGTGAAAACATAAAATATGTTTAACTTATGGAGAAGGTACCACGATCTCTCGACTCAAAATTTAATTATATGGTAACAATTATTGAAGAATCTAAAGATGTGAGCAATATGAACATAGATGAGATAAGTGGATCTTTACAAGTTTGTGAAGAAAGGATGGATCACGGAAAAAAAAAAAGATGTACCGATTGAACAAACTTTATTAGCAAAGTTGTCCTTTTGTTTTGTTTTTGTTTTTTTGAAACGAAGCAAAGTTGTCCTTATAATCAAAAAATAATTACATAGAGCAAAGTGGAAAAAGACAATTTATATGTAGAACTGAACATGGTTGTAGTCGAGGTCATAGATATGTATGGAGCAATCTTGCAAATATCGTATTAGATTCAATAACATTTTTGTTTTATCATGGTATAATATTAGTGCTAGTCAATACCATTATAATGTTTTAGATCATTTTTTAAAATTACAAAATAGTTTTTAAATTTATAAAATTACAAAATAATTTGTCAACTGTCATGATGTAAATAAGAAATTGGAAAAATTAGCAATCTAATTGGGAAAATTGAAAGCTTGTTATCTTTTAACAAAAGCAAACATATTCTACATACTAGAAGCTCATTTTCAAGTTGAATAGACGCTTTAGGCAATATATAAATTTGTTATTCCAATTCATCATTAAAAAAAGCTGTCGTTATATCCACCTGCTCTAAATGCATATGCAAACTAGCTATTAATGTCATCAAAATCCTTAAGTAATTATGTTGAACTAATAAAGAGAAATTTTCATCTTAATCAATTCCCGTGTTGTACACACCCTTTTACTACCAGTAGATCTTTTAACTTTTTTTCCTTTTTATTCTACTGTTGACTTCCTCTTCTATACCCATATGTATTTTATGGGCCTCTTTCTTTTGGGAAGCTGCATTAGTTCACTTTTTCTCTTTTATACAAAGACTCCACCTCCTCCACCATAGCTGTCATCTATATATCCTTCTCATAATTACTTATAGCCTCTTGGAAGGTATTTAGATCCTCGTTACTAATGATAAGTGTGAAAGATACTAAATCTTTCTAACTATATCTGTTTAGAGGTCTAATGGTATATATTGCTTTATTCATTAATATACTATAATGTTGCTCTTCCTCTACCATCGCTCTTCAATCTTCTAAACTCAAATATTTAGCCTTTTTCATGTTTGCTCTAAATCGATCTAGTTTCACTCGTGCTAACTAAATACTACCCTCAGTTGATGCTAGCTCAAACCCTACATTGTTTGCTTAATATTTGTTGCTCATCAAACACTACATTCCTACCAATCACTATCTTCTTTGATGTTAGGTCCAAAACCTTATAGCTCTTCATACCTTTATGGTAGCTAATAATATAATTCTTTGACTTTAGATTAAATTTGGACCTCTCATCACTAGAAACATAAACATAAATGAGACCTAGAAAGTTTCAAATCTTAGTTCATGTTTACACTTCCTCTATCACTTTCCTATCTAATGAATTTTATGGTAATCTATTAATGAGATAACAAGTCATACTTAGACTTGACAAATAGCTCAGGTCCAATCTAGCCCACTCAAAGTCAATAGGCTTTATTAGACTTAACTGGCCTTTGGGTTTGGTTTGATTTTTTTTAAAAAAAATAATTTCGGGTTAAACTTGAGCTTAAGCTCTACAGTCATAGCTCGATGATATATAAGAAAAGGAAACCTTAGAAGTTTAGTGTTTCACTTTCTCTTATATGACCATTGTTTCTAACTCCTCCTATTTTCTAATCTTCTTATGTTTTTTGTCTTTAATCTTTGATCTTTTCAAATTCTTTATTTGGCCTTTTCTAGTTTTTGTCTCTTCAATCTTCTCCTCTTTTCTATCTATTCTAATTACTAGTGTTATGTTGTAGTGTTAATATTATTTGAGTTATATGTATTGTTTGCTTTGAATATTTGATCCATGCTTATTATTTCTAAGTTTTTATAATAGTTTTCAAAACATTAGAGCTTAAATTTATGAAAAATACAAAAACCCCATTACTTTATGCTTTAAATACAATTTAAGAAACCTTGAAGTAAAACTCTCACCTCAGAACCACAATTTTTTTAAACTAAACCTTAGAAACTAACCTCTTTTTCTTAAATTACTTTCCAAATTTACCCTTTTTCCACCACCAAAATTCCTAGCACCACCATGCTTGGACATGGACCTCCCCCTCTTCTGCAACATGATGGGTCTATTACTAGTCAAATTGATCCTTTAGATTCTTCCAAATCTGCTTTTAAGTTTTTAGATTTCAATTTTTGTTAGATTAGTTGTAACATTGGGAATTCAATAATAGAGGAGATTGAAGAGGAGTTTTGGATCAAATCTGCTGGTTAGATATGAATTAGGTCAAAATTCAAACATATTTTAAATGAGTTCAAGCTGCTCGATATCTGATTAAGTTTAGCCTCAAACAACATAAGTCAGACCTGATCATATTTCAAACTAGGCTCAAGTCGCTTCTTTACGAGGTCACATCAGTCTAATTCGATCTGGTCTATTATCATCACTAGCTACACTCACTATTTTCGTATATAAAATTTTAGAGAATCATATATTCAACCTAAAAAACTTGATCCTTTCAATTATGAATATGTTCATCATTCTTGAAATGTTATTTTATTGTGGATTTTTCGAACAATGCAATGTCTCTAAATTACATAATTCTCGTAAAATCTTTAGAATTTTGAGTTTATGGGATTAGTATCATTTTGTGATCTTAAATACTTGGTTTTTCTAATCGTTCGGTTCTCCATCTCAACTTTTCGTTCCTTAAACTTTGCAAAGATCTAGAATTTCCAATTCATGAAATCTAGAGTTTGAAAACCACCAAAAAAATGTACTTTCAAATATTGTTATCCTTTACAATTATGGCTTAAAACAAAATCAAATAACTCACTATTTCTTTTTGGAATGAAAGGTAAGCACAAATGCACATGCATTTCAGGTTATATAAGTCAATTTTTCTCTGTATGTATATATGTAACTTGATACACTCGTGTCTCAAAATGCATTTATGATTGCCTTTATTCAAACATAAACATGGGTTTTAACACATATTTGTCTAAAACCATGTCTTTTAAAAAAAAAATCTTTTGTTACAATCATAGTGTGTGTCCACCTATGCATTCGAGAGAAAAACATTAATTGTTAGATTATGTTCGCCCTAAAACCTAAAAAATACTCATTTTTTCTCTAAAACTTCATGATTGTACTCATGTATGTATTAGTCAATATTTTTAAACTAGCACATTAGATAACAACTAATTATTAGTCAATCTAAGTCGTGGAAATAAAAATTGATTCAGTTTTGATCTACACTTGGAAGACAACTAAATATGCCCTGTTGTATATTGCTGGTGACAATGTGATTACAGTGTCACTTCCGTGATAGTATTCAAATAGTACGAATGAAGAAAGGAAACAAAGGAGAGAGAGAAAAGAATTTCAGAAACACAAAGAGAATATTCAGAAAGAAAGACAACTTAATTATGTTTTTCATGTCCATATAGTCGTTAATGTTTCATTTAAATACACATGATAGTAACGACTACAATATGTACTAGTCTAGGATTACATTCGTAGAGCCTTATTTAAATGACACGAATTCTGTATAGTAGCTAACACTACTGTTTATTCGTCACTCGAGCTGTTTCCCACATCATGGTCATCTTCTTCATCAATTCCTGTAATAATTCCCTTTCCCATAATATCCTTTTCCACCAGGTTAATTTCTAGAAACCGCTTTTGAAGATCGAAGAGGTACTCCCATGTTGCATTAGCATGTTCTCCGTCCGACCACTGAATTAATAACTAAGTGACAGGGCTATTGTTTCTTTTAACCATCCTTCTTCTTAGCACTGGTATAAAGAGATGTTCTAAAGGTGTATGGAATTTTGGTAGTGACGTTGAAGTTCTTTCTTGATCCACATAAGCCTTCTTCAGTTGAGATACATGGAATACTGGGTTTATAAAGGAACCTTAGGGAAGCTCTAGCTTGTACGCTACTTTTGCCACTCGTTGTATAAGTTTGTACGGGCTATAATAAAGTGAAGATAACTTTTTATTGCCTCTTTTTAAGAGAATACTGTTTATAAGGTCGCAATATCAATAAAACCATGTCGCCTATTTTAAACTCACGTTCTGATCTTATTTGAAAGTTTCCGAAGGGGTGTTGTAGTTTCAAAAAATTAGCACAATCAAAACATAAAATTAAACGCATAATTGCAAATCAAAAATTAACACCAAAATTTGTTAAAACAGTTCAGCACACCTTGCCTACGTCAGTATGCTTTACTATGAATTGAATATCTAATAAAGATCCCTTCATCACTCTTGCTTTCAAATTTTATGAGTTGTTCCCGATCTCTAAGAATATAACATTTACTGCCAAAAACATGAAAATAACTTACATCTGGTTTCTTTCCTTTCCAAAGTTCATAAAACATCTTATTTAGGATACTCCTAAGATAAACTATGTTGCATATATAACATATGTTCACCGTTTCAACCCAAAACCACATTGACATTTTCCTTCCATTTAACATAGATCTAGCCATTTCTTGAAGGGTCCGATTCTTCCTCTCTGCAACTCCATTTTGTTGTGGAGTTTTAGGTGTTGAAAATTCTTGTATGATGTCATACTTGTCACATAAATTGTTGAAGCTTGCATTTTTAAATTCCCTGCTATGATGTGATCGAATTCTCAACACTGCCATATTTTTCAGATTCATGACTTGCGTACATAGACTTCTAAAAGCCTTAAAAGCATTTGATTTTTCTTTCAAAAATGATACCCAAGGATATCTAGAATAATCATCAACACAAGTTAAAAAGTATCTCATCCGACCAATGTTATCACGTTATATTGGACTGATCAAGTCCATTTGAATTAATTCTAATATGCATGAAGAAGTAACGTGTCTAATCTTTTTATATTGCACTCTCATCTGCGTACACATTTGACATGCACTACATATAGTTTTATCTTCTTTGTTCATTGCTGGCAAACCCCTGACGGCTTCTAATTTATGTAACTTGCTAATAAGCTCATGATTAATATGCCTAAGCTTTTGATGCCATAGATCTATATTGTCATCATATGAAGCTGATTTACACGTAGAAGTGATTTGCAATATATAGAAATTGTCTGTTGATCATTTCCCACTCACAAGACATTCTCCTTTTTCATTTAACACCCTGTACTCATCACTTGTAAATTTAACTAATAAACCATCATCATAAAGTTGGCTTATACTTACCAAATTGGCTTTTAATCCATTGACGTGAAACACATTCTTGAGTTGTGGTAATCCACCCATGCGTAATGTCCCTCTTCTAATCACCGAAGCCTTCATTCCATCACTGAAAGTCACATGCCCATCCATATAACTTTGATTATCGAATAAGTAGCTCTTTTCTCCTATCATATGATGTGAACATCTACGGTCAAAATAAAAACCATTATGAGAAATATCCTTCATGGATTTAAGAACTACGAGAGCTTGCAATTGACTCTTTTGAACCCAAGCATGATTCGGCATCATTGGCTGTTGTTGGAAATTTTGTGAGGAATGCGTACATTTTTAGTTTTGGGTTTTTTGAAACAACATTTGTAGTAACTTGTAGCACTTCGGCCTTATGTGCTCGATAACCCCACAAAAATGACATGTAGGTATAAACCTCCGATTCTTCCTTGAGATCCCTTCTTGGACAAATCTGGTTATCTCATTATTCTCATCATTCAACTTAGAACTTTCACCTTTATAGCCAATGCCTTGGAGATCTCTTTTAATCTTACTAATTTTTAGCAATTGTTCTAATCTGTACCTCCATTTAGCATTCTTAATACTTTTTTTCTACTGACCAACTTCAATTTAGTTTCACCAATCTCATCTAATATGGATAACAACTTCATCTATAGATCTTGAAAGATGTTCTACATGGAGAGGTTTTCCTTTTTCAACTTTTCATTTTTCATGCATGTTTGCACCCATTTTGCATACATTAATTCATAAGCTTCATATATATTCTCCTTTTTGTCATCTGAACCACTGTCATAATTTGAGGTTAGACTTTGAGCTGATTCGTCTGTGTTTTTTCTGGAATTTTCTAATTTATTCACGTTTTCATCATCAGTTTCTTCCTTCTTGGTTGCTGTTAGGCAAGCAACTGGACTTTTGCTATATAAAGCAACTAACGCAACACTACTCACAACTTTTTCTTCACTACCATATTCACTTTCGGATTCATTCTCATTCTAAGTACTCATATAGGACTTCCCTTTTCTCTTCTTCAAGGAGTTAACACATTCTGCTTGCACATGTTCGAAGCCTTGACACTAATGATATTGAATTTTCTTCACATTTCTTTCACCCTTTTTAGTTTTAGCCTATTGTTTGAAATTGTTGTTCGATGAACTCCCATAGTTTTGCCTAAACTTGGGTCTATCCTTTTTTACTTTCTTCAACCACTTACTGAAATTTCTTGTCAATAATATCAAATCCTCATTCTCATCAGATTCATCTCCTACATCATTCACATCTTTACCAATTTTAGCTTATAGTGCCAATCCTTTGTTCCTCCGTGTTTGCCCCTTAATAGATTCGTCTCAAAATTAGTAAGAATCTCAGTTACCTTATTCAACGACAATTCATTGATATCATGAGCTTCCTCGATTGTTGCAATTTTCGGTATGAATCTTGGAGGTAAGGATCTCAATGTCTTCTTAACTAGTTTCAACTTAGAGTATGTCTTCCCAAGTTGATGTGCTTAGTTTGCTATGTCACATAATCTCTCATAAAAGTCTCCAACGATTTCACTCTTGTCCATCTTCAGCTCCTTAAATCTCATAGCCAACATCTAAAGTTTTGAGGCTATCACAGATTTCGATCCCTTATGTATAGTTTGTAATGTATCCCACGCTTCTTTAGCTAATTCACATGTCGATATCATTAAGAGGCTACCTTCTTCAACATCACTAAATATGGCATGCATGGCTTGAGAGTTTCTAAGTGCTCTCTCTTCTTCAGCTCTTGTCCACTCAGATGGATCCTTCAGTATCACTTCTCCCTTGTCATCAGTTATCACTGGATATGTCTAGCCATGTAACACCAAGTTCCACACTTTTGTTTCTTGTGCCTGAATAAAGACTCTCATCCATGATTTCCACATAGGATAATTGGAAACATCCATTAGCGGTGGCCTAGTAATTGATGTTTCTTCTCTTATAGCCATATTTGCCAAACACGGATTTGCACAAACTTGTTATACCAAGTTTTGATTCGGTGACCAAGCTCTGATACCAATTGAAAGTTTCCAAAGGGGTGTTGTGGTTTTACAAAATCTAGCACAATAAAAAACATAAAATTAAACACACAACCACAAATCAAAAATTAACACCAAAATTTGTTAACGCAGTTTAGCACACTTTGGCTAAGTCTACGGGGCCCTCACTCAACTCAATACTTTCACTAACGATAATAGTTTTATACAAGGCTTTACTGAGCTGACACCACTCAACCATTGTCACAATTCCCCTTCCTCACAACTTGTGAAAGTATTTCACACCCAATAACACGATTGAATCGTGTTAACCTCGACAGAGGATTTTTTTTAACAATTTTTTAATGATAAAAACAATAAAAAAAACAAATCAAGTGATTAAAAAGAACAACGAACAAAAACGAATACACTTGAGATAAATAGGAACAACTTCCCAATAAATTCAGCTCCTTCGAAGACATATTTGAAAGTTGTTCCCCAAGTATACTGTAGTAATCAGCTGCTGAAATTTTCGCACATTACTTCCAACCGCAAATCATCAAGTGCAGTCACTCAATCTACATTTCATCAAAACAAAAAGGCACCACAAACATAACGCATACACCAAAAAATAAGGTAGTTGCCATGTCCAAAAAAACACCCTTAATTAACGTTAAAGAGTAAAATAAAAATGCCTAGTTGATTCATGCAATGAATGACAAAAACATCACAGCTACAAACCACCAAATCAATCGACCACTGATCAAAGAATACACAACTGAAAACCTATTAACCAAGAAACATCAAGAAAAGTGTAGCAAACATACATAGCCTAGGTTCGGTAAAACCCTAATAGAAAACTAGCTGCTCAAAAAGAAATGTTAACTACTACAATCAGGGGAGAGGTCACAACAAAAAACCATTCAGCTCAATAGTCACGTGATTCACTAAGAAATCTTCACAAGATTGAGTTCTATCTTCATACAATCTCTTATTAAAGATTATCCAAGATTTTTTTTAATTTCAGCATCCAAATCATACCAAAATTGTTGTTAACTCACACCTAAAAACGAGAATTCTTAAGTCGTAGTCCAGCTATACTCAACCAATCAATTCCAATGAATATTATATCCCATCTTGATTAGAATTTGAAGTTAATCAACATTATCTTGAAAAGCCAATTAGCAAACAATGTTAAAATTAATAATAAGATAGCTAACATGTATCTTAACATTTTTTAATCGACGTATTACTTCGTTCTATTATGTGCCCTCTATAAATGGAATTTGTCACTTTTTAAATAGCTTCTCGGTTCTTAAGAACTTGATTCACCTCTATTTATCTTAAATCCTCCGCAATGTAGGGTGTATAAACCTGTGGAGGATATTCATACAAGACTTCAAAAGGTGTAGTATTGATGGCAGAGTGATAAGTCGTATTGTACCACCACTCGGCTAATGACACCCATTCACTCCATCATTGAGGTGTCTCACTGAAAAAACATGGCACATAAGTTTCCAGGATCTTGCTAATAGCCTCTAATTGGTCGTCTATCTATGGATGGTAGGTGGTCGAGTACCTCAAATAGATGCCTTGCTACCGAAGTAATTCCTACCAAAACTTACTAAAAAAGATGGGATCTTTGTCACTGATAATCGATTATGGCATACCATGCAACGTAAATACATGGTTGAGAAATAGTTTTGCAATGTTGCTTGCTAAATATGGGTGATTCATCGGAATAAAGTGAGTGTACTTCGAGAAAACAATCAACAACTACCAATATGAAAGATATTCCTCTTGATATAAGTAACCCTTCAATGAAATCGACACTGATGTCCCTCCAACTACCTTCTATAATTTTAATTGGTTGTAAGAGTCTCAGGTAGGTAGAGTTATCGTGCTTATTCTTTAGACAGTTCATACATTTTTGTACGTGGTTTCGAACATCTCTGGCCATTCCCTTCCAGTGAAATATGTTTTGCAATTTTTTTGTAGTCGCCATCACTCCTCCTATTGCATCATCATGACTAATTCTAATTATTTACTCCCAGAGTGCTTTGTTAGCACCCACTGCTCCATTCCACCTTAATAATCCTCCTTTCCACTCATAAGTGCTCTATTTCATAACTATGATTTCTACCTTCTTAACAATATGGTCGAATGTTGATAGCTTCAACCCCTTTCAAATGAATTTGGTGGTTGTGTTGGCGATCAGGTGGAAGTTGATTCGGTTCCTGGAAAATTTGTGCATATTTTGACAAGTTCACATTGATTTCATCAAACGCACTCCATTGTTCATCCTTCACTCTCATCTATTACAGCTGGTCTTTAATGGGAAATGTTAATTGCATCATGAGTACTTGTCCATTTTTGAACACTGTAAAGTCCTCTGGAACTCCTTACACGAGATTACTCATGATCTCCCTCCTGTTTTCCCATTCAGTGTCACCAACCAACCTTCCTAGTTAAATGTCGTCGTCTGCTCTTTGAAGTTACATAACACATCATTTAATCCTGCTAGCCATTGGACCCCAGTACAACATCACATCCTCCTAATGATAGAACTAACGCATTCATGATTAATTGAGTTCCTTGCATTATCTATGTGAAATTTTCATAATATTGACGACACTCCAAGCATAGTCCCCCACCCACCGTGATGGAGATAGGTTCTATTTCTCGAACATGACAACATCCTTCTTTATGACCGATATATCCAAGAAATTATGAGTTTTACTAGTCGATTAGTATATGAATTATTCTTCTTCGATGCATGCCCACTAATCTCATGTTTAAACTCCATTTCTCCTGATAAACCCATCATGGCTTGCATTGAAACATTTGGACAGTCAACCTCTCTTATAAATTCCTCATACTCTTCCTTATCTCCTTCTGGTGTAGTCTTCACGTTATCTTCGTCTCCAGAGATCAAATAAAACTGTAATTGTCTTTTCTTGCATTTGTAGCCTGGACTATACTTATCGTCACACTAAAAATAAAGCCCTCATGTTCTCTTATCGTCGAACTCTTTACTACTAATGTGTTTGGAGGGTTTAAAAGGTTTTACTAATGATGGGCACAACATAGGTATGGGTGTAGGCAGTATTCCATTAAAGCTTGGGCTTTTATTTATGTTTGATGTGTTTTGCAGTCTCAAAATTGTGCTATAATTTCCTCCATTACATTTTTTTTAATGTTTCCTCAACCTAGCATAGTATTTCCATTAGTCATAACTATGGGTCATTGCTTTCGAGCTAGCATATACGCCTGGTGTAAAGAGTGAGGTTCATGCAACTTCACTGTTACACCTATTTCGAGTTTGAGTCCCCTCACGTAGAAACTAATCAAATACCCTTCTGGCAGTGATAATCTGTTTAAGTGATGATCAAATTGAATGCAGTAATCCAACACTGTTCCATCTTGTTAAGATATATATTATATATCTCATTATTTAATTTTGGCATTTTTGATAATTATATCTCCAAGACAATGAAAGCCTTCAAATTCAAATCAAGATAAGGTAGAAGATACGTTGTGTTTGACTTAGATAAAGACAAAATCTTGTAAAAGATATGGATGTGCCTACGTTTGTGAAAATGAAGAATTCTATGATGTGAAGACTTCTTGCATGATGAGATAAGCTTGCTCTTGGATGTGTCTATAGTGGTGCACTGTCAACGTTCTCTTTTGATTATTGTCGTAAATACATTATTGCCAAAAATAGATGATTGTTGTAGGTTAGGAGGTGGCTTACTTTCAATTGTGATGTTCATGCAACCCACTTCGTTGTTCTTGGATGGTTACGTCTTTTGTTGGCTACGTTTATTATTGGTATGAGACGCATTCGATTGTGAGTGGGTGCTATGTTTTTGGTTTATTGCGTCATTTTCTACAGCTGGGTATTCTTTCATTCTTAAACGAAAATTGATGGTTGTCTTGGGTAATTTTGTGGTTGTCATTTTTGGTATTGGTGTGCGAAAATTTCAGAAGTTTTCGTGACTTTGTAGCTGTTGTCTTTGTTGTTGGTTTGGTGAGAAAAACTTCAGTTGTTGTGGTTGTTGCAGCTCTATTGGGTTAATGTTTTGATGACAAAATGTTTATTGATTTGAGACATTTGTGGCTGTTGTGTGTGGGATGTTTTAGTGACTATATCGAAGATTCATAGTAGATTTCTTGGTTGACAACTTTCCGTTCTTTCATTGATAACGTAACATATTTAGGGGAGTTGCTTTTTATCTCAAGTGTTTTTGCTTATGTTGAATTTTGTTTAATCACTTGAATTGTTTATTTTGTTTAGTTATCATTAAACATTGTTTGAGAAAATCCTTTACTGAGGTTAGTACAAGACGGTCGTACTATTTGGTGTTAAATACTTTCACGGGTCGTAAGGACGAGGAATAGTGTCAAGGGTTAAGTGGTGTCGGCTCAGTAAAGCCTTGTATAAAAACTATTATCGTTAATGAAAGTATTAAACTGGGGAGGGTCCTGCAGACTTAGGCAAGGTGCGTCGAACTGTGTTAACAAATTTCGATGTTGATTTATTTTGATGTGTTTAATATTTCTGATTTTTGTTTGTGCTAGAAACGACTGGGGAAAATCTGAAAGTTTGCAAAACCATTACATCCTTCAGATTTTTTTCAATTGGTATCAGAGTGGGCTACCGAATCAGAACTCGGTACATCAAGTCTGTGCAGATCTGTGTTTTGCAATTATGGCTATAAGAGAATGGGCATCAATCATCAGCGTACCGTTGTTAGATGGTTCAAATTATTCTACATGAAAATCACGGATGAAAGTATTCATTCAGGCAAAAAGAATAAAAGTATAGAACTCGGTTTTAAATGGTTGGAAACATCCAGTGACAAATGATGAAAAAGGAGAAGCAATGCTTAAAGATGCATCTGAGTGGACAAGGGCTGAAGAAGAGAGAGCACTTGGAAATTCTCAAGCCCTGGACGCCATCTTCAGTGTAGTTGATGAAGGTCGCTTTGCTACAATATCAGCCTGTGAATTGGTAAAAGAAGCGTAGGACACTTTGCAAATTATACATGAGGGATCGAAATATGTGATAGCCTCGAAACTTCAGATGTTGTCTATTAGATTTAAAGAGCTGAAGATGGACAAAAGTGAAACCATTGGAGATTTTCATGAAAGATTGCATGACCTAGTAAACCAAGCACATCAATTCGGGAAGAAATACTATAACCTGAAATTGGTTAAGAAAACATTGAGATCATTACCTCTAAGGTTCATACCAAAAATTGGAACAATCGAGGAAGCTTATGATATCAATGAATTGTCATTGGATAAGGTAATTGGAATTTTTACCAATTTTGAGTTGAATTTGTTAAGGAAACAAGAGAAGAACAAAGGATTGGCATTGCAAGCTGAAATTGGTAAAGCCATGAATGACTTTGAAGATGAATCCGATGAAAATAAGGATATAGAGTTATTGACAAGAAATTTCAGCAAGTGATTAAAGAAAGTGAAGAAGGACATACTCAAGTTTAGGCAAAACGGAAGGAGTTCATTAAACTACAACTTCAAACAATAAGTTAAAACTCGAAAGGGTGAAAGAAAAGTGAAGAGAAATCAATGTCATGAATGTCAAGGCTTCAGACATGTGCAAGCAAAATGTGCTAACACCTTGAAGAAGAGAAAAGGGAATTCCTATATGAGCACTTAGAGTAAGAATGAATTCGAAAGTGAATATAGAAGTGAAGAAGAAGAAGTTGTGAATAATATTGTGTTAGTTGCTCTATACAGCAAAAGTTCAGTTGCTTGCTTAACAGCAACCAAGAAGAAAGTAACTGATGATGAAAACGTGAGTAAATCAAACAAATTCAAGGAAAAACATAGACAAATCAGTTTTAAAATCAATCTTAGATTATGATAGTGATGACAGTGGTTCAAATGACAAAAAGGAGAATGTTTACGAAGCTTATGAATTAATGTAACATTCCACTACCATAGGGTACAAACCAGAACATCCTGAGGATATTCTAGTATATAACATATAATAATGGCATGTTAGAGCTGTAACTACAATCCCTTAATCATGGCATCATCATAAATAATAAATGTCACCATATTTTAAAATTGAATCCTCATTTCATTTCATTAGAAAAACTATATATATATACATTGTAGCTTTTCAGTAACTTCCAAATATGTA
Organism: Erythroxylum acuminatum; assembly: GCA_026284645.1. NCBI lineage: Eukaryota > Viridiplantae > Streptophyta > Magnoliopsida > Malpighiales > Erythroxylaceae > Erythroxylum > Erythroxylum acuminatum. The sequence continues at coordinate 1,787 of JANKOD010031149.1, read as the reverse complement.
CAATGGTCCAAACCTAATACAAAACATGCTACATTAAAGAGGAATTAATTAAAAAGTCTAACTAAATCCTTTAGTCTCAGCTAACCGACCTTTAAGCCATTCTTCTTAACAAAAGTACAAGAATGATGCTTCTTGTAGAGTCTCTCTGTCGCTAATGTCCTCTCTTGTTCCTAAAATATCAACGTTGCAATATTGATGAGTTTTGCAAACTCAGTGATGTAACTATCCTTGATAGTTCACCCAATTCATATCACATATCAACACATGTAAACACATAATTCACATCTTTTCATTTAGCATATAGTATCACATATCTCATTTTTATTCAAATACATGACCACATTATATTTCAGTCACTCAAACACATGTATAAAGTGTATATGCAAATGCTTGTAAGACTTACTTTCAATTTTTACGTTGTTGTGATTGAGAGCCTAAATTGTCCCGTATATATTTTAGATACCGGGCTCATTAAGACTGTCCCTTATCCATTGTAGATACTGGGCTCATTGATGTTGTCCCTTATCTGTTGGGGATACAGGGCTCATTAAACAAAACGAGCCTTTGGCTCTTATCACAATCTGAGCTTAAAGCACATTTTCGGTGGCTACTTTTGTCACAATTCTCATTATCTAATTATGCATTCATGTAATGGAATGCATCACTCATATTTAATCAATCATTCATAGTTTAAATCACAATTATCATCGGACCTTAGTTCGGTATTCAACAATCATGTTGAGTAAACACATAGTTAGTATAAATTCACATTCAAGGAGCACTTCAAATATCACAGTCCCAATCACATTTTTCATCGGACCTTCAGTGTCCGAAATCAACACAATCATAAACACTTTAGAACATAATTTATACAACCAAATAATTAAGTGAGACCGTCTAGGTTACTCACAAATCGCTCCAGAAAGCTATTACCTTGAAGTCCCGGCAATGTCTAGATGATGGCGCTCTAAATGCTCCTCTATATCATGCAAAACACATTTAGATATATCACAATTTTGCACAACTGTATAAGTATTCATTTATGCACATCTATGTACATAAAATATGTACAATGCATGTTCAATGATAATCCTGGGTATCTTATCATTATTCTTGTCACAATATCATTCATATATCAAAATTCACATAAGTTAATTTGTACTAAGGGTTTGGACCACAATAAAACAATTTGAAACTAATTTCATAACCCAATGGATCATTCCAGATTTATAAAAAAAAACATACTTTTTGGTCCACTTTGCATGATCATTATGACAAGGAAAATGGAGTAATTTGGTAACACTTCTTACTAGAAAATTGTTCTCCCATGTCTTAAGTTTCTAATCACACCAATATCATACAATTTGGTTCATTATTCTATGAGTTATGCTCAAAATACTACGGACTGAGTACATTTGAAATTTTGGCTAGTGCATGATCATGCACTCAAAGTTGTACAACTCATATCTGTCAATTACAATATTCAAAATTTACAAAATTTATACCAATTGAAAGATAAGAGAATAAGCTACAACTTTTGTGAATACAACTTTGTTTAATTGGCCTATATCAATACATTTTATTCGATAACAACAGGGCATAATTTCTATCACGGGTAGTGTTACAGCCTACGCTAAGACTCAATTTCAAGCTAAATTTCAAGACCCTTAAGAACAAAATTCAAATTCACTTTCTTCTTAAAAATTGTAGCCAAATGTCTCTAGTTCAATTTAAATCAAGAATCATCTCATTTGGAAATCTACAGATCAAAATATAGCCAAAATACC
>JANKOD010031114.1:0-15845 GCA_026284645.1 Erythroxylum acuminatum | reverse complement strand
ATCATATTTGAAAACAATTAAAATAATAAGAATGATTAAAGAAAGATAACGTTTTTATTATTTATTATAATATAATTAATAATAATAATTCTTCAAGAATAATTAAAGAACCATTCAAAACTTTAAACAATTAAATTAATAAGAATAATTAAAGAACCATAATAAATTTTAACAATAATAAAATGGTTAATAATAATAAGGAATATACACTTATCATATTTGAAAACAATTAAAATAATAAGAATAATTAAAGATACATAACGTTTTTATTATTTATTATTAGATAGTTTATAATAATAATTCTTCAAATAATTTATAAACTAAAACTGATTATAAGGAATTAGCAAAAATAAGCATATAATTTTTTCTTATTATTATGAAGAACAAAATTAATAATAATCAGGGATTTAATCTTAATATTTAATATCGTTAATAAATAAATAATTTATTAATAATAAGAACAATAGTAAGTAGAGAATTAATTATTAAAGCCCATTTTTAACAGTTAAATTAATAAGAATAATTAAATATCCATAATAATTTTTAACAATAATAAAATGGTATCCTTTTTCAGCATTTAGTATCCTTTTTTAAGTAACTTAGAAATAATATAAGCTTATGAGTGACAGCTAGAATAAAGTATAACGCGAATTTGAAGACATTAATTCGTTTGACTTGGACCACAGGCGTCTTTAAATGTAACAAGATAGCTGTCAAATTTCAAGAAGAAAATGACGTCGATTCTTTGTTAGACAGAATAAAACTGGGTAGGAATGGACAGAAGATCTGATCTCATTTGGGCGAGAGTAAACCAAACTTTTTGGTCCTCTCTGCGTCCGTCAAAGACAATAGGTGAATACACCATCAATCAGGCTTCTTGGAGATTGTGTGAACTTCCCAGTACCGGCGAAATTAAAACTGCATAACGGTTGGAATTCCACATTTCCAGCATCTTTGTTTACAGTGTCAAGAATACTAGGCTCGGAACCCAGTATCAACAATTTGTGATAATTGAACTAATAGACTAATAGTTAAATAATGGTTTGACCATTGGCAACTCTTTCCTACTAGTTTGTAGGTCCAAAATTAGAATCTTTGTTGTCTTTTAATTATAAATTCCCAAATTCTCGATCAAATTCAATTTGATTATAGAGGCCTAAGGTTTTAATTTCAATTTCTGAATTAAAATTAATAAAGTCAAACAACTTGCTTATTCAAATTAAATATTATTTTAATATTATTGTTTAGAAATTGAGACATAATTTCGTCCCTTTATTATAATTTTAAAAAAAAATTGTGACCTCTTCGTAATAAAACATTTTATATGTCACCCCTGCTTTTAAGTAACGTTCATCATGATCCGTGATCAGACTCAACCACCTTTGTTTGAAAGCGGAAAAGGCAACTCAAATTTGAAAATCTAGAAACCTTTTCAGAAGTGACAAAAGATTTGTTTGATTTTGGAGCTTCTAGATTCTAGAATACAGACACTACAATGTACACTGTCATTGTCTCAGCAGTTGCAGACTAGAGTTTTGAGTAGGGAGCACATTCCTAAGATTAAGGTGTTAGAGATACAGCATGTAATTAAACATCATTTCTTGGATATTCTACTTGTAGTAATTTTGTTGAGTTGATTAGCCTAAGATTTATAATTAACATTTCTTATCTCCTACTTTATTAGGATTCAAATTTTAGTAAAAGAAATATATAATTAAATACTCAGAACTAATCAAGAATGGGGTATTAAGAGCAAATTAACTTGAGATTAGCACAAGAATATGAATCCCCCGAATTCAAAACCTGAAAGGTACCAAATTTAGCATTTATGACTTATACTGGATGCTATATACTTAAAAGTCTAATAGTTTCAAATTACATTGTCATTTTATGTGGTAAGTTCGGTAGGTTCTGCGCTCATAGTCATCACCAGATAGGATTTTAAGAATAGCAAGAGTATAATTTCAACCATTGTCTCTGAATCCATGGGGTTGCTTAAGCAGATTGGTCTCCTCGGCTAGTCTTGTCCTTATCCGTCCATCATTGTCTCTGAATCCACGGGATTGCTTAAGCAGATTGGTCTCCTCGGCTAGTCTTGTCCTTATCCCTACTTCTGTCCTAAAGATGAATGTTCTTTTTCTCGAATATAGCTATATCTTTAAGGACGGTCCTTTTATTAAGAAAAAGTGAATCATGACTCCTATAATTATAAAACACCAATTTGGGGGCGGCTCCGTTTTGTCTGGGAGTGGGACATCATAGGCAAAGCTAAGTGTCGAACAATAGTATAACAGAAGGTCGACATTATCAACGTCACTGACTTCTAGTTTGACTCAGAAGAAATGAGAGAGAGCTGGCAGAAATTTCAGAACTAGTCATCTTTTGATTGAGCTAGACGGCCACCTGATAGTAAACTGGAGCTTAATTAGATGCTTCTTAAAATCCCAGTTCTCATTAACCGTTGGGACATGTGATAACTAGGCTACCTGGCAGTCGCCGAAATTTTACTTCATGCAGTTCAATTTGTGTAGAATCATGTCCTAAACTTTCAAAGTCCGAGAAACGTTTTACTTAATTCTAGTTCATGTAATTCAACTTGAGAAGAATACTGCCCTCAATTTTCATTCGGACCACCGTTTTATTTTCCGATAGGAGGATGTACAGTATCCCAAAATCGGGAACAGATCACCTGTTTCATAATTACTGTACCAGTGCTGTTTCATTGCATCTGGTCCATACATTTATATGGGACCCACTAAAATATATAGACAAGATGCAATAAAACAGCACTGGCACAACAATTATAGAACAGGTGATTTCATTTGCCCAAAATCACCCCTCCTCAAAGGCTTCTCTTTCAATATTTTACGTCTAAAATTTGGCAAGTCATTCTCTATGGGTTTGGAGCACCTTGGTGTACTTAGGATGTTATAACTCTATTCTACTTAATTTGGTTCACATATTTATCTGAACCTCAAATAAATATGTGAATAAAATCAAATAAAAATCCCCACAAAAAAATCAAATAAAAGTAATCATCTGAAATAGAAGATCCGAACGTTCTCATAATTCTTAAGGATGGTAACATCGTGACATATGACAGAGGAGCGTAGTGTATTAGTGTGGATACATAAACATAGGCGTTCATGTTTGCTCAGCGATGACGTGGGGGGTATGACTATTCCTTCTCTCAACTCTTCCATCAAACACTAGAGTTTTTCTTTTCTCACTGTAAATAATATTGGAAGTAATATGCTTTACAATTTTGTTTTTAAAAAAATCCACCATTAGAAGTCGAAAAAACTGTAGAAAATAAATTCATATTATTATTTTTTATTTTCATTCTCATATTTAATAATAGTATTATAAATATCGTACTAAACTAAACTTGATATAGTTTTGATATAATACTTTATAGGTACTATGCAATATCAAATCACAACCGATACCATCAGAAAGAGTTACTATTGACTGGTATTAAAGCCAGTATGAAACTCTCGCTTTTGGTATCATTTTTTAGCCAGTACGGCTCTTGCCAATTGTTATAGTACGATTTTTTTTTTTTTAGGGAATGTTATAGTACGATATTCTATTCGATGTTTGGTAACGTTTGAATTTTTAGTTTTTAATTTTTAGTTTTTTTTTGTTTCTTCTTATTTTTATAATGTATGAAGATAATAAAATTTATTTCTTTTATTTTTTGTTTTTATTATAATTTATTATTTATTAATATATTATTTAATTATTGAGTGGCAATTATCAACAAGAATTATTTCTAAGATGATTTACCTATTTAATTTAATAGGTAAATTTTAAACTATATTTCAGTCAGACCAATTTCAAATGAAGATAGTTTTAATAATTAATATATATAAAAAATAAATATTAATTTATAAATATTTTTAATTTTTAATTTAATATAATATTATTAATATTTATTAATAAATATTATATAAAAGATTAAATTAGTTAATTTCACAAAATTAATATATATTTTTATTTAATATTTAATTATCATTATTATTATTAAAAGTATAATTATATTTACATTAAAACGCAAATTAGTTTTCGTTTTTTGTTTGAAAAATTTAAAAATAAAATTAGAAAAACTAAAATAAAAAATAAAAGTAAAATCAAACAATCCCTAATTTATATGTAGAAGATTGCTTAAATCTTTCATTATATATTTCCTTTAACTATAAAAAAATATAATGTTCCAATTTATAACGTAAAAATTGGCCTGTAAATTGTGTTAACTCCTCATTTCTTATCTTAAGTTTAATGGCATCAAATGACCAAAAGGTTTTTGAAAATTTAAAAAGCAATATATATTGCAAATAAAATTATGATTAAATCATAATTATAAAATTTATATTACATTTATGTATTATTTTTAAATTGTTCTTAGTCATTGTTCTATTAAAACTAGACATAAATAGAATGTAAAAAAGCTATGTTGTATTTTTTTCTTTATGAAAGAAGAAGTTGATCTCATTTACTAAAATATGGAGATATTTAAACAAACATATAGGTGCTTATTAGAAAACAAGTTCATTAAATTGATCCCATATGAAAATTTTATTTAAAACATTGCTTGTATATCTATAAAAATTCTTATTATAATGATTATATAAGTTATCAATATATTTGAGATCATTAAAGTATTTCATATATAGATTACTATATTTTGATATTACTTATAACATATTCTAGTCAATAGTAGTTCAGACGGTAGTTATTATACATATCATGAATCATAATATGGAGGTACCTGAGTGATTAATATATGATTCATTATCTTAAAGTGATTAGGGAGAATGTTCTAGTCTTCTCAATTAGTATTGATTCAGGAAATCCTTGGCCATGGTTGAATGACATTTTGTGAAATAATTTATAAATATCATAAATATAATTAATTACTAATGGTAGAACACTAATATGGTTGTACTTAAATGCATAGATATTATTTACATACTCTATGTTTAATCGGAATCTTATATAATGAAAGGATTGAATTATACAGAAAAATTATGTACAGAAAGATTAGTCAAAACTACTTTAATATTCCTAAATATTTAGATGGTTATGATGTGCTACTAGATGCGAATATTAATCTATAAATAAAAATTATTTAATTAAAAAATTAAAGATAAATTAAATGAGTTTAACTTATCTAATCCTAGATATGACTTATGGTTATAATTTATATCTATTGTCAATATATTTAGGAACCTAATAGGTCACACACAAAGGACAAGTTGAAGAGAGAAAAGGTTTTTTAATCAATTCAGACGATTATAAAGTTTGAGAAATTTTAAAAATAAATAGGAGATATTTAATAAATAAGGATAAATATGAGATATTAGATCTTACCTAACCCTCTCTGCAATAGTTGTAAAGTTTTCTTAAGTATATTATTAGAGGTTGAATATTTGTGCGGTTATAATAGTTGAGATAGGACGATTTTAGAAACGATTCAAGGAGTAGGAAAAGGATCAAACTTCACTATAAGGTATGAATTAAGATTCATGTTTTACTATGATTTATGTGTTAATCATTTTATAAAATTTAAAGTGAACTTGACTTTTGAGTTGTTATACAAAATAAATTTGTAATTATTCCACTGTATGTGAGATCAGATTCTAATCCGATCTCCTACCATTTGCTACTCTCCAAGATATTTAGTTACTATAAAACACATACTTTGCCAAGAGAGTGAGAGTGAGACCTATTTTCTTGATTTTCACTAGTATTAAAAATTATTTTCATATTTTTATTTAATTAAAACAAGTGATTAAGAACCAATTTTAGAATTCCAACTAAATGAAGGGATGACAACCATCAAAAACTTGCGAAATAAGACAAAATGAACTCATTTATGATAGAGGTTATTTGTTTTACATTAAGGGAAAACAAATCATGAGATTGATTTATGTTTTATATATTAAAGGGATATATTTAAAAATTTCAATTTTAACCTAGCTTGATTTTAGCTCGAGTTGACCTAGTTATGGGCTAAAATTGTTCAGCTCGATCAGAATGCCAAAAATGACATTATTTTTTAATTTGTAAAAAAAAGCTTAGGTCAGCCTGGCCCGACTCATTTGTGGCCCACCGAACCAAGGGCAGGGCCACGGCCCACCCAACCCATCATTAGGGCCGGACCGGACCCATCGACATCCTTGATATATTACCCAATATTGGTATAAAAAAAGGTTGAACAACATGTTCTTCCTAATATTTAAATTATTTAGACTTAGTTTGATTTCTTCTACAAAATTGTAAATTCCCTGAAAATATGATCTAATAAAAACCATATTGGCATAAATAAGTTACATTTTATCCAATAATATGATATTTGATTCACTATAAAATGTTTTGAGTGCCTATGTTCCAAATGTCAACTTAGCAACATCAACTAAATTAATGACTCATATACACCCATGAAGGGTATTAGAGTCAATGTTCTTGAAATAACTACCAAAGGGTTATATGAAGACCATATGAACGAAACGTTAAATACATACATCTGTGTGTATGTTTAGTGGTTTTTTAACTTCTTCTATTAAGTATAAAGAACAATAGAAATGAAGATCTATGTAGTAAATTGATAACAAAAAGTTCTTTAACTGGTAGAATTACAACAAGAATCCAAGTAGGTGATCCTTTGTTTTATATGCATATGAAATAATCTTATTTAACATAATTTACGTGAAGATGTTCTATATTATTTATAATCTTACATTGGTATCAGAGCAAAGGTTGTGCTTGTTTGTTTTTATATGCATGTTAACATCAATATATAGGAATATATGTTAAACTTTGGCTATTGATTATTTAAAGCGTTATCCTTATCTTGACAGCCCCCCTCAAGCGAAGCATTCTGAGTCAGAATTCTGAGCTTGGCTTGTAAGAATTCAAATCGTTCACGACTGAGGGCCTTTGTGAAGATATCAGCTAACTAGTCTTTGGAGCATAAGAACTGAACTTGAAGTAGACGCTTAGCAACCATATCTCAAACAAAGTGGGGGAAATCAACTTCAATATGTTTGGACCGGGCATGAAAAATAGGATTGGTGGATAGATATGTAGCTCCAAGATTGTCACACCAAAGAATAGGAGAAGAGGCACAAGTAATACCAAGCTCCTTTAACAGTGATTAAATCCACAAAACTTCAGCAGTTGTATTAGCAAGAGCCCTATATTCTACCTTGGTTGAAAAACGAGCAATAGTGTGCTATTTTCGAGCAATCCAGGATATCAAATTATTGCCGAGAAATATTGCAAAACCATCTGTGGATTTATGATCATTAGGGCATCCTGCCCAATCGACGTCCGTAAATGCTTGAAGAGAGACACTACAACTCTTGGCAAGAACAAACCATGTGTCAAGGTATGCTGAACATACCAAAGTAGGCATTTGACTGCCTTCCAGTGTAAGTCCGTTGGTGATTGTAAGAATTGGCACAGCTTATTGACTGAATAAGCAATGTCAGGTCTAGCTATAGTGGCATACTGCAAGGCTCCAACAATACTTCGATACTCTGTAGGATCTGCCAAACTGCCAAAGGATTCCCTTGATCTTGGGTTAGGAGAGGATATGTAACCATTGGAGTGGATATAGGATTACGTTGAAACATGTTTGTTCGTTGAAGCAAGTCCTGCAAATAGCGTCGTTGAGAGGGTAGCAATCCATGTGAAGTGCGCTGGACCTCAATACCCAAGAAGTAGGAAAGCTCACCAAGGTCTCGTATGGAAAATTCACTACGAATAACAGTAATGACACGCTGAATTGCGATAGAGTCACTGCCAGTAATAACAAGATCATCAACGTAAATGAGGATAAAAAGTTTAGGACCCTATGACTTTGATATGAACAAGGAAGTATCGGTCTTGGAACCCACAAAACCCAAGCATTCAAGGAACAGGGATAAACGGTGAAACCAAGCACGAGGTGCTTGTTTTAAGCCATATAAAGAACATTGTAGCTTACAAACATGATGTGGATGAGTAGCATCTTCAAACCCCTTTGGTTGAACCATGTACACATCCTCAGTTAACTGACCATGAAGAAATGCATTCGAGGCATCAAGTTGGCATAAAGGCCAAGCATAAGTGACAACAAGTGAGAGTAGAATCCGAATAGTAGTGGGTTTGATGATAGGGTATAAACGTATCCTGATAATCAATCCCGTATTGTTGAGTAAAGCTTTGAGCCACTAATCGCGCTTTAAAGCGTTCAACAGTCCCATCTGCGTGCTGCTTGATGCGAAATATCCATTTTGACCCAACAATATTTGCATTTGGTGGAGGTGGAACAAGTGTCCAGGTGTGATTAGCCATAAGTGCACGATACTTAACTTGCATGGCCTGGCGCCATTTATCCAGTTTGACAGCTTGCCACTATGTTTGAGGTTCAGATTCATAATTGGCCACAACATTAGATAATGAAATAGTATGGGCACGAGGCTTAGCTTTAGGTGGATGTAAAATCATGTGATGAGTGCTAGCTGGAGGTACTGATGGCACCTTGGAAGAAGAAGAAGTAGGAGGACAAACAAAAATTTGTTGACCAGTTCCCTGCATTATATTATCAGTAGTAATGACAGTGGATGAAGGAATCGGAGGAGTCAAAGGGGATACCTGAGAAGGAGAAGTAGGAGCTGAAGGTTGTACAGAAGACTGAGGATTAGTTCAAAAATTCACTGAAACTGTAAGCCAAGGCATTGTCTTAGGATGAATAGAAGAGTCACACACAACGGGGAAGGAAGCAAATGGAAAAATATTTTCAACAAAATTAACATGTTTGGCCATATAGATTTTATGAGTTTCATGGTCCAAGCAACGATAGCCATGATGATCCTAAGAATAACCAAGAAAAACACAACGTTTGCTACAATAGGAAATTTTATTAGTGTTATAAGCACATAACAAAGGGTACACGGCACAACCAAATACATGTAAACAGGTGTAGTTAGGTTATTTGTGAAATAATAGCTCGAAAGGTGACAGATTATGCAAAATTGGAGTGGGAAGCCTATTAACCAAAAAAGTTATGGTTTCAAAGGAAAAATTCCAGAATTTAAATGGCATAGAAGCATGAGCTAAAAGCGTTAAACCTGTATCAACTAAGTGTCTTATTTTACGTTTTGAAGTATCATTTTGTTCGTGGGTGTGTGGGCATGATAGACGATGAATAATACCATGTTGAGCGAGATAAGAGCTTAAAGCCTTAAATTCACCACCACCATCAGTTTGAAAGGCTTTAATGGGAGTATTAAATTGTTTTTCGACAAGGGTCTGAAAAATTTTAAAAACTGAATAGACTTCACTATTAGATTTCAAGGTATAGAACTAAGTGTATTAGGAAAAATCATCAACGAACAAAACAAAATATTGATGACCATGAAAAGATTTTATAGGAGCTGTACCCCAGACATCTGCATGAATCAATTCCAAAGGAACAAAACTAACATGATTTGTACTTGTTAAAGTCAAACGAGATGCTTTCTCGAGAAAGCATGAATTACATTTATTCATGGAAGTGGAAAAACAAGGTAAAGAAGAGTTTATGATAACTTTGCTGACCATTGAAGATGAAGGATGACCTAGCCATGCATGCCACTGTTCAAAATGTACTCGTTCTACCATTTAATTTATAGACTCCATCCTCACTCAGCCGTGCAACATTAGCTCCCTGGAAATTAGATCCTTCACAAGAAAATAGAAAGGGTGAAATTCAAAATAACAATGGTTATCCAAAGCAAATTGTTGAACTGACAGTAATCGCTTAGCAATATGGGGAACATGTAGTAAATTGGTCAATTTAAAAATTTTGTCTTTAAATTGGAGGATAGAGGAACCAATATGGGCAATAGATAAATCCTTGTCATTTCTAACAATCAGATCATGCGAACCTTTGTAGTCATCGGCAAGACTCAAGTTACTGATGTCAGGAGTTACATGATTGGTAGTAGCAATGTTAGGATGCCAAGTAGAGGTAGGATAGGCAAAAAAATTGACATTAGGTACTCCTAATCCTGAAAAGTCAACAGCATGAGCAGATGGTGTCCAACGAGTACAATTATTTTGAAATCGTTGCTGTGGAAAAGAAGACTTATAACGTTGTCTACAAGTGACGACAGAGTGATTATTCATAGTGCATATCTGATAGGGACTCCTATTTCTATTCCTACTGTTGTTGTTATAACGATTGCGATTTTGATTTTGGCCACCACGTTGTTTTTGATTGGGATGACCAGAATTGCCTCGAAAACTATCTGAACCAGAAGTGGTGTTGTTGGTAGTATTGGAATGAGAAGAACCAGTCTGAACCATATTGGTAGAGGGTACCTTTTGATGAGTACTCTGGAGCAAAATTTCACGAGACACCAATTGTCCATGAAGCTCATAGAAATCAGCTTGCTTTCCTTGAACTGACAAGGTTGAAATAATATTGTGATAGTCAGATCCAAGTTTGCAAAAAATAATAGCATTAAATTCAGGAGTTGAAAGAGGTGTGCCAGCAGCAGCAAGGTCATTGGAAATAAGCCAGCAACCAGGAGAGGAAAAGTTGATCTTTCTGAAACCATGATGAAAATTCTGGATTTGGCACTTGTTGATTATTTTCATTGAGGGTCATTATAGGTGGACGAGGAATGGTGCCATCAATATAGCCCATTAGATTATGACAGTTCAATAGAGGCTTAAATTGAGCCTTCCATGCTATATAGTTCTTACGGGTGAGTTTTATGGAGAATGAATGGGAAGGTTGGGTATGTTAGAAAACAAACAAAAGAATAGAGAGAACAAGAACACTCTAGCTTTAGAGGAGAGGAACTCACTCTGTTTTGCTTGATTCAAAATGGCTATAACATACATCTATTTATACTAGAGCTAGGAATACTCTAGAACTCTACCATTAAAGCTTGAATTTCTAAAGACTCAAATTAAATCTAGGACATCCCACTAGACTCTTCACATTTCATGCATGTGGGAAAAACCAAGGGACTTGTAGCTAGAACATACAAGATTATTCTAGAATCAAAGCTTAATTTATTTTATTAATTTTAACAGGGTAGTAATGGACGTTTGGGAAGATGAAGCAGGAACAAGAGCAGTTTGTTGAGAAGCATTAGTGGAAGCCAAGTTTGGCTTTGATACCATGTTGAAATTACAAGTACAAAATATATTTTTGGGCTTGAAAAATAATCTGCATTCATTGTTCATGTATAAATATACATAAGGTGGCTGAACTACTGGAGAGATGATCTCCATTTTGAACGTGTGCTAACAAACACTATCTATACACGATATGATCAGTATACATGATCAGTATCTCAACTAAATATAGGTACAACAAATCCTAATTATTTAAAACTTTATCCTTATCTTGACAATGTGTTAAACTTTGGCTATTGATTATTTGTGAATAATTAGATAAATTTGTCATCAAGGTTTGTACTGTTATTATACATTAACTTGTCTTCTACAGTTGTCTTTTGTGCCAATTATTGTTTTTTTTAGTTTCTTTTTCATTTGTTGCTCTTTGAATTGTTGTTGTTTTATTTATGCTAGAATTGAGGATAGTAAATTCTGTCATCTTGGAATTAGATTGTGGATTTGTTTTATTTTTTTCCATTCATGAAGATCCAATCTAACCGAAAAAAATAGGTTTGTGTATGTTGTGTGGTTTTTGGATATTTTGGATTTGAAGTTTTTGTGTTATAGTTTTTACACTGTTTACCAAAACAAGAATCCAAAGACAACAGTAATGAGAAAAGAATGAAGAAGTAAAAAAAGAAGAAGATCAGATACGTAGAGAAGAGGAGGAAGAAGACCTCTCTTCTTCTTGAAAATTAACAAAACACGTTATATATACACTTAGGCCTTAGTAACCACATTAAGGTTGGACTAGACCTTAATATCTATATTGATGTTTAAATTAAATGTAACGTAAAGAATTAGATATAAGTTTTCTAATTTACCCAAAATAATTAATTTCGTAAAATTAGTTTCAAATTAAAATAAAAACAAACAATTGTTTAGTTAAAATAAAATTAGAAATAAGTTTATTTTCATTGAATTAAAATTAGGCGTTTCATTAGAAATTAGTTTCTAATTAAACCCAGATAAATTGATTAGTTCAATTGTAATTTAAGATTAGAAACCAGTTACTAATTGATTAGATATGAATAACATAATTTGATTAGTTAAATAAATTGCTCATAGAATGGAAACAAGTTCGCTATGTGTTAGACAATAATTTGTTTATTTTGTGCACTTTTTTTATTCCTGAAAATTTATTTTTTAGGAAAATGCCTATTATTAAGCAGACGTCTAAGCTTATTCGATGTGAGGCACAGAAGAGACGTATTAGCAACATGTATGTATAGTTAGTTAACACGCATTTAATGTTTGGAGATAGTCTAACAAAACATGTTATTTCAGTTAATAACATGATGTAAGAATTATATTTTGAAGGTTGCTTGGCGTATGCAGATGTTGAAGTAAAGTACATGACTTTGCTTGCGACATTACCTCAACCTCAAGGTGAACTATTACAAATGCTTTGGGATAATATGCCTAACAAGAAGACTTACAATTTGTTAATGATGACAATTATTAAAGAGATGAATAGAAGAAAGTTGAGTAGGACTTTGTAACCTATAGGTCTTTTAATAGAAATAGTAAGAGCTATTGTACATCGAGCCTCGTAAACTGTGTCACGTGAACTCATTTCCGCGTAGGGTTTGTTACCTATAGACTGTTCGTAGGTTGTAGCACAATTAATACAATATGTTGTTTTATAATAACAAAGTCTTGATATTTATGTAATCTGTTTACATAAATTTTATATAGGAATTCGTATAGAGTAAAGTAATTAGAATTCGATTGTTGTATGAATGATGATTGAACACATTTATGGACTTTTGATTTCCTAAGCAATTGTGATCGGATTATTTACTTTATGAATGATTAATGTGACATTAACGTGCATATATATTTCTTTCTTATTATAGAAACTTAGAGTTTCAACATGGCTACTGCTTCAAAGAATATTGTTGTTGAACTCAACAGGGGTAAGAAACTTAATGGTGACAATTATGCAATCTAGAATATGAAAATCCAATATGTGCTGAAGGAGTAAGAGGCTTTTGAACCATTAAACTTAACCATGGAAGTTCCAATATGTTTTATAAATTTCCATATCTTACTTATGTAATATATATATATATACTTAACCATGGAAGTTCCAATATGTTTTATAAATTTCCATATCTTACTTATGTAATATATATATATTACTCTATGTGTAATAATAATTATCTAGTTTTTATGGCCAATTTCCGTACTATATAACATATAAACCACTTGGGCTTACATATAATTATGTTAGGCAAATGTGACAACGAATATGGCAGTGTCTTCCTATTTGATAACAGTTTTTTTACTAACAAAATTGAGATGTATTTCTTCCGACAAAAACGAAAACGACATCGTTTACATTTACAACAAACGATGTCATTTTGTATTAGTTATTAACAGGAAAACGAACCTCTCTTCATTTTCGTGTTAGCCGTCAACATTCTTCTACATTCACAATCTAATAAGCATTGTCCCCTCTCTTGTGCTTGTCTCATGTAATGTGGTCTTCACCGTCGAAGAAGCATCCTTAAGTATGTTGTATTGTTCTTCTTTTCTATTTTCAAACCCTTATTCTTGTGCTTAGTTTTACTTATACATTTAGGTGTTTACTGTGAGTTTTTTTTTTCAGAATATGGTGTATAGGTTTTCGAAGATGATTTATTATCTTCCTTTTTTAGTTGTATATGGGTTCACTTCTTTTCACGACCATTAATGCTTCTTTAAGGAAAACTTGCTAACTATTTGATGAAAGATCTAAGAGAGTGTTTAAATCTTTTTGTAATAATAGTAATATAACCTTATATAGATAATACTATATTTCTGTATATCAAGAACATGGTCATGTGTAATCTACTTTAAATTCTAAAATTTAGATATGATATAAAGGGTAAATGCATTACTTTTATTTTAATAAGGGTAGCTTTCCTCTCATTAGGCAGATTGAAGATATATAAGTACTAAACTATAATACTTTCACTTATCATCGAAATTGGAGTTCAACATAATGAATTTTTTTTCTAAATTCACTTTTACATAATATAACTCTTAACATAATTCATCAAGGAATGTCGACATGGCAACTAGTTTCTGATGGTGAAAATTCATTTCGTTAGGAAGAATGTAACAAAATTGTCCCTACTGAAGAAAAAAACATTGGAGAACAAATCCCCTCTTCATACACTAATAATCGGTTGCCTTCCATAGCCGATCTTCTTCTTTAAGATTTTTAGTATCATTCGAATGACCTAACTTTTCTTATTATCTGGATCTCATTTCCTGTTATGAAGCTATTATATATATGAAATTTGATTGTATATATTGTATGTTGTGTTAAACTTTTTTGAATCTTCAAGAGAACATAGATGGAAATGGAGGCATGGGAAATATCACAATAGTCCAAAAAGGATTAGGAAAATTGGTTATTTTGGAAAATTCATCGATTCCAATGACTATGTATGGTCAATCAGGTATGCGCGTGTTCCAATTTGGGTTCGTTATACAGTTTCACTAAACTAGCAATCCAAGTTATATACTGATTATGTTTTAGGTGAAACGCATTGTACTAGCACTTCATCTAATCAAGTTGTCTTCCATACTAAATTTGGAGACTCATTCACTGTATACTCTAGAAGTTTAGCTATAGCGAAGAAGCTGTTGGAAAACGATGCCAACAACCTTACACCTTACACCTAAGGGAAAATCTTTCACTATTTCAATTGATGCCCTCGAATGTACAAGGACCCTTATTGGAAATCCAGACATAGGGAACTAATTTACCTTTACCGACTCTCATGTCACTTGAAATCCAAAAAAGTAATTATATCATTGTCATTTATCGATGGAATTAGCTGGACTCAGCTTCAAACTTTATTTATTGTTCTATCTGTAATAATTTTTAAAGCAACTTCTCTACTAGTTAGAAGTAAAGCTGCGTACTATTGTTGTTGTTCTATGCCTGTAAAAATTGTTAAACTTCTATTTAAAGTCTTGTACTACTTATCATATATCATTATATTATATTGATATCATTTCTAAAATTTTTATAAATAATTATTTTACTATTACTAAATATTAATGATTAAGACTAGTTGTTGATATTTTTAGTATTGTTTAAATTTTAAATTTTTGGTTCACAAATATTTTTATGTCCAAAATATATTTATTTTCATATTTTAAATAACTTACCATGTGTTTTTCAACAATATGTTTTAAACATTGAAAAGAACTTCACAATAAAACATATCTTAACTAGGATAGATTATAAAAATGTCAATTATAATTAACCTTAACTATGATTGTTAAGTACACTTAGCATTAACAAACTATCTTCCAAATATTATTAATTATAACAATACTATCATATACAAAATTTCATCAAAATTCCCTTAAAAACTTTTGAAAAATATTTAAGAATCACTTTTAGCGATGAAACAAAACATTGTCGCAATATCCTAGCACAATTGCGATGACTACAACAAATGGTCGCCATATATGCAACAAACTGCGACGCTTCAGCAACTCATTGCTAAATGTTGGCGACGAATGATAGTAATCGTCGCCAAAAGTGAACATTTTGCTACAATTTTCTTTTATCGTCGCTTCGTATTATCTTCGCATAACCTTCTACGACGATTAAGCCAATCGTCGCAAAAAAGGAATGTACTTGGTGACGCAACTTAGCTTTTTGTCGCTATTTG
>JANKOD010030794.1:0-15924 GCA_026284645.1 Erythroxylum acuminatum | reverse complement strand
ATAGGTCACTAAAATGCTAACTCTTAAAATTAAATTAATTTAAATGTATCCCTAACTTTAGGTTTAACTTAGTTTATTTAACTAGTATTAGATTTACTAATAGTTAAAAGTAAAGCTGCAGGAATTTCTACTAAGAATTTACAAATTGCTAATATGCAAATTGCCAATTTAGCAAATTGTTAATTTTGCAAATTGTTAATTTTGCAAATTGTTAATTTTGCAAATTGTTAAATGGACCACAAGTGTTATTAATCTAACTACTACTGAATTTAACCTAACAATAAAAGTATATTTTAATATTAATTGCATTTTGCTTTCATTTCACAGAACTAGTTTAGGAACGTTAGACCGCTTGTAGCTAACAGTGTTTTTTGCAAAGTAAATAAAACTGCAATGTTTACTGCAATGTTTACGCCAATGTTTATGTAAGAACTTGCCATCTTACGGACAATACTACACAAAAACTAGTATATAGTCTCCTATGTAAAATTAGATAGTTTAGAGTCTTTGTGCTTTTATAAACAGTTATAACCCAGAGTACTTAGTTAACTTTAATTAATACTTTGGCTAACACCTTAGTCTATACGCTTTATTGCTATATTTCTTAGTAACTTAGTTTAACGGCACTAATAGTAAACAGAGGTTAAGAAGTATTTTATTATAGGATAACATTGCAGGAAGTTTAGAAGTTTTATTTTCTAATAATAGTAATAGTAAATCTAAAAACTTACAGCAAGAAAATATTGTCACCTGTCTGCTACTAACAATTTGTCTTACTAAACGACTTGCAGCCATGTCTATAGCAGGATTTGTCTATGGAGGAACGCAACCCCTAGTCCGTCTTATAGTTCCCCTAACGCATATATAAATTATTCTATTAGTATAAGGCCGCTGGGTATTAGCACTAGGAAGTACTTATCCCATTGTATGCTAGTAGCAAAAAGATGCCATTCTAACTGTAGTACTATCCGCATGCTGTAAAACACTTCCTAGCAAGAATGTAACACTATATGCATACTGCAAGGATCACTAACATCCCTTATCCTATACCCTTTTTATAATGCAGACCTGATTAAGACAGCAGCCAACCCTACCTAGTATGCATATGCAAAAGGCTGGATCGATGATGTTAAATTACAATCTAAGGCAAGACACTAGAAGATAACTGCAGAGCGCTGTAGAAACTAATAGCAGACAAGATACTCCCTTCGAGCAAACGCTACGCCTTAGTCTTGCGCCAGAGAAGTTAGTACTTATGTAACTTATTAAGAACCGTAAACAAGACATAAATGCTGCTATAGCACCATCGTTAGATGTCTGGATTCTTGGACTATGGCTTGGACCCTAACTCACCTATAAAGCACACCTTGAGCAGGTTCAAATAATAGCTTTAAGCTGAGCACATAGGGCTTTGAGCTGCTTAATATACAACGCCATACCAAGGCGCAGTTATACTAGCAATAACCCATGCTAGCTAAGTCTTGTATACATCCTGCAAGTGGTATGGAACTAAGACATAAGAGAAATAAAGGTACAATTATTACTGGAGCTTTCTGCACTATAGCTAAAGAGGCATTGGACATCGAAACGTATATGCCGCCTATCCCACGATTACTTGGTAAACTCTCCGGGCAATCTTTTATTCGTACCAAAAATCACCTCGGAACAGACATTGCGCACTACCTAAGATTAGGGAAGGACAGAAGGCCAACCCTCTACATTCCATTCCAATGAATAAAGGAAAGGTGGACCGCCACACTTAGCCTGCAGAACTCATTAACAATAGAGGCCGTAAGTCTAGTTATAGCAGCCCTATAGTGGCACCTACATAAAGTAAATATAGCTAAAAACCCTAAAAAGGCTATCAATAAACATGGCTACGTTGCAGATCTCGCTAACAGCATTACAGCCTATACAGACGGATTGGGATACAAAGGCACCACTAGGCCAGGAGCTTAGCTAGAACCTAAAAGCGAAGGCAAAAGTTACAATATGGGGCCCATTACGCAGATCATAGTCCATGTGGCTGAGCTGCAAGGCATCAATAGAGCTCTCCAAATAGTAGAAGCAGGAGCAGAATAGCACCCAGTGATAGAGGGACAACGAGTCATCATATTCATAGATAACCAGACAGCCCTCTAGGGACTGGCCAAGCCAAGCGGAGTGCCGGGACAGGAATTTATTAGCGAAATCATAATAGAATCGATCGGCTACGACTCCAGGGTATAGAACCAGACTACTATTGGACTCCAGCCCTTAAGGGAGTCCCTAGCAATGCAAACGCTAACAAGCAGGCCAAATGGAGTACCTAGCTACCATTTCCAGAGCAATGGAAGAAATCTCGAACCTGGCCGAAAGCCGTAGTCCGGAACCTCGTCTACAAAAACTAGGACACAGACCAGCGGAAGTCCGCTTGCGGACAAGTTACATACAAATCGGCACCCTACCCACATTACTACGTCCAAGATTGGGAAGATAGGACTCTGTAAGTAACTCTCTAACATTAGGCGAAGCGAAGAGAGAAGTGAGGGCGCCTGCACACGCTGCCTAGGAGCCTTAGAGGCAGTGAAATACATCCTTAAGGTGTGTCTATTACCTAAGGGCCTACGATGGCAGGAGTCTACTATTGTTCGCGTTAGCAGTGTAAAAGGTTAAATGCGCCTTCTAATCCATCCTATAAACACAAAATATGTCACTAATTTTCTACTTCTTTCCGCCGGCTTA
The DNA here is from genome assembly GCA_026284645.1 of Erythroxylum acuminatum. NCBI lineage: Eukaryota > Viridiplantae > Streptophyta > Magnoliopsida > Malpighiales > Erythroxylaceae > Erythroxylum > Erythroxylum acuminatum. The sequence continues at coordinate 13,200 of JANKOD010030794.1, read as the reverse complement.
GGTAATTCGCAAATGTAACAACAGATACGGAAGAGGCAGCCATAGAACTACCGACATAAATAATATTGGCTAATACTTAGTCGACGGATTGCTAGGGACATCTTTTCATGATCTTTTTTGGTATGACGTATATGATACTGGGACTTACGCAGGGTTAAAGCTGCTCGCAGGGATAATTGAGGAATCGATGTAGATTAAGAAAAGAACACGTAGCTTTGCACCCCTACGTGGCCTGAGATACAATCAATCAATCAATCAATCAATTAATCCATCAATCAATTAATCAATCAATCAATTAATCAATCAGTCAACCAATCAGTCAACCAATCAGTCAACCAATCAGTCAATCAATCAAAACCCAATAAGCCTAACATCAAGGGCCTTAAGCCAATCTAGAGTTGCTTACATGTCTATAAGGAATGCACTTCCTTATGCAACAAGACGTGAATAGCAATTAGCAAGAATCCTGATGACTGAGACTCAAAATACGTAGTTAGCGCAAAGAGTATAATACGATTCCGGATGGCAAAAGCCTTGACATTATCATAGTGGCTGATAACAGAGAAAGCATACTTACTAACCCGCTTCAAATCATTAAGGGCAACATGAATTTTGCTCCTTGGCTGCAAATGCAGGGCAGTCACTAGCTAATAATAAGTATAGCAGGCTCCGCCAACTTTGTCCCTACACATAGCGGTCATTAGGACCACACAGTCATTGAGTAGCTTCATTCTCTCGTGTAATGAGCATTTCTCGGTAAGCTTAAACCTACGCTTTCGTACAGCAAACATTAATGAAATTGAAATCTTAGCGATCTACGGCATTGGCAAGGGACCTAATACGGAAATGCATCAATTGTTTCACATGTCGGATGGGATTTATTCTGATGCCTGCTTCTCGATGGTACTCATTGTACGAGCTCGCTCTTTAGGATGGGAAGTTTCTCGCAATCACAAACACTTCTTACACAATGGTTGTTGATAACTAAAGAAAAAACATTTGCAAAGGCTGCTCTCGGTCGCCTGTTCTAATTGAAGGGAAAGATCAATTATAGCAATAGGCAGAAGAGCGCCAGCTCTTGCGAAAAGTCTAGGGCGAAGTTCTGAATTATTTTAGTGGAATGCTTAAGATATAGCCTCTCTACTCTGCCTTTGATTCGGCTCTCTTGTTGAGACTAGGCAATGAATACTATTCAGATCACTCTAGATATGGACTGTAGGGCAATTGCAGATCGAGATTGCCATTCTGCGCCCAAAGTAGGCTCCCCTAGAGCAGTTACTAAGCATATGGTAGCTACAAGCAGGAGCAGATATTGGATGAAGTCATGTTGCGTGGTGACCACCCACGTGTAATGCTGTGTAAATCCTGTCGTATCTAGATAGTCAGCAGCTGGTCAAGGCAAGGAATTCTTTAGTTAAAGCTAGCAAGATAGCCATAAAGACTCAAGCGCCAGTCAGGGTATTCCAGCATAAGTGGTAAGACATGGCTTCAGAGAAGCGAAGAAACCAGAGACATAGACTTCCTTTGATCGTTAAGATCTGCCCGAGTGTTGTCCGCTGGTTATCGGCACTGCGAATGAACAGACCTGCTAAAATCCCTACAGCACGCACTAGAGCCGGCAAGCTTCGACGATGTAACTACCTTGGTAAAGCGTTCATTCTAGAAACCCTTGACCTATGAATTGCTTGTAGGATGACACTGCTGTGGTGGTGGTGGTGGTCAGTGCATAATATGGAGTCTGTGGATGTTTCGCGAGAGGTTTCACGGTTGGATCATGGACTGCACCGCCGCATAAGCCCTAAAGGATTGTGAGGAATGCCGCGATAATCGACAGGCGGAAATTGCGGTCCACCGCTGCTGCTAGCCTCACTGGGAATATTGATAACCCTAGCATCATACAACATACTAGCAATTACTAGCAAACATTCCTGAGTATAAGGCTATGGTCTAACTAGGGCCGAGCAAGTTCGTTTCTTGTCTTTATGTCAAATGGCCTTGTTACGCACGCTAAGGTGGTAATGTAGAACAGAAGTACAGGAACTCTCTAGATGTCCGGTTTCACCGACCTGATAGACTCGTCTAAAGCTGTATGTGCTATAACTCTTTCTTCCATGGTCCAACAACTCATTAACAGGTGGTCTCAAAGCTACACATTTTAGAAAAGACCCATAGTGGTATCCTGATTGCACAAAATTTAGTTAGCTCCGAGACTGTAGCACGTACTATTATTGGAGGCTCCCGCTACGTATGATCTTGCAGCAGTTCGTAAGGCCGCCTGTCTGTATTATACTCATTCTTCATATAAACGAGCTACCATCACAATGTGTTGTTCTTGCATAGACTGCTACTCTCCTTAGCTAAAGATTCACTACTCTCCCTACAACATCCACCATTCTGGCGCTTGACGAGGATAATATCCTCACATCACTGTGAATAATGATATCGAAGGGAGTTCTGTAATTCCTGGTACATCCTTTAGAGTGCTGACATGATAGCCACTTATCTGCTGTTAATTTTGCATACGCACTGGTCAAGGTCACCCAGGACCTCTTAAAGACCAAACTCGCCAAACACTAATTGACACTCAATAATCCTCGCATCAGCCAGCATCGCCAGCCCAAACTACACGCCTACAAATTACTAAGTCTTTCTGGTAAACATTCTGCAAAAGCCGGTCTTTAGCTGCGTGGCTTCCCTGCCTCGACATGAGGCCCGCGTGCGTCAGCAGCATTGGTAGTATGTTCAACAAAGTAAGGTTGATTATTACTGTGATCCTTTCTGACTCCTGCAGCAACAAGTCGCGGGGACCGTGGCTTGCCATGCTTGGCCTTTAGCAGCAAGCCTGCGTCTCCATCTACGAGTGTGTTGACTACAGACCCGATGTCGGGGTACTAATGTCATTGATTGGCAAAATTTGCATCATGTTGGGCCACGATTCGCTGTTCTACCCTAGTGGTCCAAATGTGTGCCGACAACGACTGTGGTTTACGTCTCACCGTTTCAAAACCTTCGCCCCTCCAGCATAGTCTATGCCACAGTCAAATGAGTCATTGAGGCTGCGTCAGACATGCCAGATCGGGTGTCGAAATCGTATCGTGGTCATTGTAGTTGAGCAATTCTGGATAGCACTTAATGACAGATTCTATTTCGTTCCAAAGTCATACTTTTTAGTATCAGAGTCTACTGGAAAGGGAGGCAGGGCAATACGGAGTCTCACATCAAGTGTGATCGACATACGAAAGTCCCGCATTCGATACGAACATCGTATATTCGATGCTTCTTGCGGCTAATTCATCAGAGGACTGCCCACCAACCATGCGATGAGCTGCCTCGGCGTCTAAAATTCGACCTTGACTCCGGGTCCAGCCTACCAAGAAGGCAACCTTCACTTGATCTTAAAGGCGTGACTGGTTTATCGATGGACCGGTGAGATAATCTGATCAGCAGGCAGGAACTTATGCCATGCTTGATGCAAGGTTTGAAAACTCTGCAACAAACCATACCATGTACACGCTTGCTTTATCGGCATCAATGCGGATTTCACCATATCAGCGTATGCAAACTGTTTTTTGCATATTCTGTTCACTTGTCGCACAACCCTTACTCCTTTGGATGAGATCAGCATACGCTGTGCCTTTTATTCATCCATCCGGTCCCGCTACAGGTAGCAACACCCAATAGATTTGTCGGTAGTTCTCGGCTTCGCCATGACAACTCAAACGCCCTGATGCAAGACGTAGGCCGTCTCAAAAACCTGATGACATACTGCTAGAACGCGATGATTAAGGGTGACTCGCCCTACCACGGTTAACTCAGGCACGCTTACCCACTCATCTTAAGGCCAGCACTGCCCAGAGAAGTATAAATATGCTGCCTGTGTCCCGTCTCCTGCCGTTCTGCATAGTTTTCCTCTTGGTCTTGCCGCCTCTGCACTGGCGCAATATGCCATCAATATCGATGCCTACAGCGACACTGGTTGCCAGAACTTCCAACCACCATTGAGAGTGACGATACCAGCGGCGAATGTGTGGAATTTAATGGCTATCAAAGCGTTAAAACCCAAAGCGTTACGTCTGGTTGCGGAGGGAAGTTCATTTCAGAGCCTATCTCAGCCCATGATGACTGATTTCCGCAGTGACCGTATACTCTGACAGTTCCTGTTCCGATGATGCAATTGTTGCCGGCGCTGGTGCATGCGTGTATGATGCATCCGGCTTCTATTCCTACGGCGTTGACCGCTGGATCACCGTCTTCTTAAGCCCTGGTCGATTTACCTGATAGGGCCAAGAACGCGTGCGACAGAGCAAGCTAGAATTCTGGTGGGCTTAAGATAATCGGAAAAAAGCGGTGGAATACGGTCTTTTATGTCTGGCCGTAGTGGCTCGGAGGATGGTGCTTAACCATAACATTCACATCATGAATAAGTTTTTCATCATTATTACTTGCTCTGAATCCCATAAATGCTGTCGACCTGAGTACAGTAAGACTAGGCACCATTTGTAACCTAATAGATTAGCTGTACTTACTTACCAATGTGAAAGGGTCACCTATTCCACCAGTGAGATCAAGCTCGCGAATTTTTGATTATACTCTCATAAGTACCAGTGCATGGTAACTCACACTATTGGAATTATTGACACTAGTCGTGCTGCTTCGCCGGCTTTAATACTACGTGTGCGGCTGCTTTTGTGCTGATGGAACACTTGTAGGAAAGATATAGTGCTTCACAAAGGTATTTTTCGCAGTAGCCTATCTTTAATACGACTACTCCATGGCCTTCGCACGGTGAAAACTTTGTTCCTCACCCTGTTGTGGTGGATGTAAGCAGTGCATCTCTTCGCCTTCCAACTGCATAGAGAATGATGTCTTTCCAGATCAGTTCAAGTAGAACACATGACCGTAAGCAAAGTCAGTAATTCAAGATGAGCTTGCCAGGAAAGATCTATCGATTACAGATATCAGGGTTAGCGAGCCACCGCCTATTTCAAGCAGGAAACATCCATGAGACAGTCAATCTAGCGGAGTTTGGGTACTATGAAAGCGAGCTTTCCGACACGATTAAGCAAGCCGGTCCCTGAAATGGATGTTCTCTTTGGTATGAATTCCACTACTTAATTACAGAATCAAACTTTTATGCGCTCACCGCTCCAATAGGTTCGTCGACTGAGCACTTTGGCAGCATATTTCGATGTGCACTGTGAATGTGCACTGTGAAGAATCAAACTTATCCCAACATTCATCCTACTCTTTAAGTGTTGGGCAGAGATGTAGGTTCAAGATCGTCTAGATTGCTGACACAGACATAACGTCTAGTGCTGAGTTTTGTCAGACTGCTAGTAGTGCCTATAGAAATTGCAAAACTCATTTCACTAGACATGTATTAGGCATGAAAGAATCAGGTCTTGTAGCTCTTACGGGAGAGCAACTGCTCCCTAAGGTCTTGTGATTCTTCTGGGAGAGCAATTGCGCCATAACGGTTTTCATAAGTCACTCTGCTCTGTTAAAAGACGATGTTTCCTTTAATGAGCGTTAACCTCTATTCGCTTATGTCTTTTGCAATCATAATTGTAAGGGTACTCATACACTGTCATGTAAGTGGACTGATCCGTACGACGCTAAACACACTAGGTTTGTGTCAACCAAGACGCTTTGTTCAGGAAGTAGCAATCCTACACCTATGACCCAATCTCACATGACAAGGAAGAGTTATCGTTGACAGTGTAGCGGGCACATCTAAGATATTAATAGTCCAAATCCTTCCGTTTAGCCTTTATAAGCTGAGACCGGGGCAAGTTAACGGTAGTGATAACCGAAATCTACTGGTCTTTGCTTCTTGCATTTCTTGAATGCTAATTCTCCCTCTTAACTTCAGACACCGCTGTCGTAGCCCTCGTTTTGATTTACACTACTTTGATACTTTGAACCAATATGGCAGATTAGCTCTAGGTTGTTAGTATCATCACACAAACAACTGTCGCGCTCTGTCACCACAACGAAACAGCAAAGTCGTTGAAAACACTTTTGATCTGACCCTTGGTCCTCTAACCAGGGTGACAGGAGCTTCGAGGGCGAAGGTTGGGGAGGAACAAACTATATCATTGGTGATTGTGAGTAAGAGAATTTGACACTATGATACGAAGCTTGAAGACTTGCGAGCTGGTTAAGTATGCTATGCGTAGTGTCAATGAGCCAACGCTTGTAGGAACCCGAACAGCAGTCGATAGTTCTAAAGATGAAGAGGAAAGAGAGTTTGCGTTAGCTGGGCGATCGCGCTGTTAATTGTTATAACATTGTCATTATTTATTCCGTAATTGTGTTTGTCTTCTAAAGATCATATTGAACCTTAAAACATATTAGACCTAATATTGAACTAACTCATTTACAGCGAGATGCGTGTGTTACTGCCTTCCCTCATTTGTATCAGCTCTTAAGCTTTGCTGTACATGATATTGGCATTTTCCGCGCGGCCTTAACCTTGAAACTTATTTTTCATAATAGTTGTGAACCACAAGTATAAGTCTGTTATAAAGTGCATAGACTCTATTTATTTCCATCGCCTTTCACGTTGCGCAATTCACTTGCATATTCCTTATATTGAAAGTCATGTTGTCCTGAAGCAGAAGAACGTGCTGTACATCCCCTTAGCTCTGTTAAAACTGTCAATGGTTAAAACGTTGCTATGGTAGAAGCTAACGGACGTTGTTACAAGCTCAAAGCTAATCCTAAACATTTGCAGAAGGGAGAGAAGGTATCACAATTGAATATTCACTAAGTGACTTCCGCGAGTTAAGCCATCAGTTTTTACTGCGGCAATTGACATCTTAGCCCCTGTATGGAAATGGTATTGGCGAATGGGACATCTTGGACTCGATAATATACGAGGATTGTTTAAGGTAAACAATTAAGAAAGGGTCACGAACATACGAGTTATAGTAAAGGTTGGTGGTGTTCCCCTAGTATGTGTAGCATGACAACGAAAGCGACGGTCTCCATACTCAGAGAACCAGCTACACGCTAATACCAACAACCTGGGGAGTCGTTGCATACTGATACATGGGAACTAGACTCAGTGCTTGGGCGAGACAGAACGAGATTCGTCTTCTTGGTGACCAACGATGCAACAAGATATATATATATAGAAAATCTGGTTACGTAGAAAGCAGGTGATTCTCATGAACGTCAGGCAACTCCTTAAGACATTTAACAAAAACACTTCAAATCAGAGTCTGGCAAGTTCCTTTCATAACAAAATCATCAGGGATAGTCTTACAATAGCACGGCTGACCAAGCGTTCCGCTGGGATTCGAAGTACTGCTTCTTGTGTCAATCTGTCCAAGTCTTGCCCCGCTACCTGGTCACTGTAGACCTACTAGAGCGAAGATAACAGGGGTTGCGTAATATCACTTGATCTGTTGCTCTTTCAGCATGGCTTCGCTTGTACGCAAAGCAAGGATTGTCCTCCTATATGTGGCCTAGAAAGAGCCGCAATTGACTTTGACATCACTTGGGCACTAAGCTTAACTTTTCAAGTATGTTATCTTTGAACTACGAACTAAACCAAGCATTACATGCGACAAAACGCACAGCAATAACAAGGTGGATTAATGCATCCATTTCGGATTTGAGGTGAATCGACAGCTCACTTGGCATGTGGGCTATTGCCTTGCGAAGTGTCCCTAAAATACGGTCTCCAAGTGGCTAACATTGCAAACCTACGATGATATTCCTCAACGCTGACCTCTATCAACATCTTCCTAATTAATTAATGCAGAACCATCTCTCATATGGGAACTTGCCTCATCTAGTGAGTACAACCGCTCTGAGGAATTCAGGCACGGCTCGAAGATGCTTAGATTGAGGAATACTCCTCACAATATGCTAGACTTTGCCTCATAGCATGGTTTGATAGACTTGTTTGCTGCGAACATTGGAAATTAGAATTGAAATCCAGCATAGACTATTTCAGTAGTAAGTTTGTTTGAAATCCGGTGAATCCCCTAATCATCGAATAACATAGCTTCACAGGAAGCTTTAATAGTCGAAGCCAGTACAGCTGCGCTCACTTCGCTTGTAGATTAGATTCATTATGACCACTTCATTCAGTTTCAGGCTGTCTGCCATGACATGATAGTCTTCCATCAATCACGCTCGATACTTTGAGCCGGTCGCTTGACTAATCACTTGACAGTATGGAGAGAGATACTAAGCTATGTATTGAACACTACCAGGCCATTTATAGAAGTGTTGTCAAGCTTACCGAGTGAGGCGCGGAGCATTAATTTGACATTTTAACAATCGAGCAGGGCATGTTGATTGCATCAGATTAGTCTCACACAGAGACGTTTCATAGTAGTGGACCTTGTGCAAATATATCGAGAATCTTGGCACCGAGGGCAGACTAGCCGCAAGATTGCGGTTTTTAACAGGTCTGCTACACTTTGGACTATTAGAGGGCCCGGGCAAGTTCACATCGCTCTAAGGGTCAGCTGACCAACGGTTCGGCCTGATAAGTTGGCTAAGGTATCACTTCACATTGTTAAGAGGCAGGATAAGAAAACTCCAAGATTTAAAAAGCTACGGATAAGCTCACTGCCTTAGTAAATTCCAAGAAGCTGATGTAATATCTTGTCTTTTCAAAAAAACTCGATACAACCTTGTCTTTGTTATAACTGGAAATTCCTCTTAGTTCTTATCATCTTCCAGATGCTAAGTAGATGCTACGTGAGACCAAGATCTTAAACTTACGTCTCACGCCTTGCGCACCATGATCTTGCGCAACTATTACACTTCGCCGGCTTTTTTTATAACGACTGCAGGTACATCTTGCCGAAACCACTAAGATAGACGGTACAAGACGCCCATTTTGTGATGCAAAAGCTGATTAAGCCTCAGGCAAAAGTTAAAAATTCCCAAAGACCGAGATGAATAACGAAGCCAAAAGAGCAGCAATACCAGAGTTGCTGGCAACTTAGGCACTTACATAATCTTCCACTCATCTCATTTAGGTAGACACTTGACTTTCAGAATGCTGCTTTAGCCGCCCACAACTTTAATTATTATGATATAGCAAAGAGACTTCGTTTACGATAACTTAGACAACAGTCACACCAAGAGTCGGCCTGGGTCTACTGCCATATTAAACCCTTATGCATGCAGTTGTAAAACAGGTAGCAAATATCAAATCTTGAAAGCCCAGACCTTCGAACCTATCGAATGACTTCACAATTCACCCACTATTTACCCTCTTCCCTAACGTTATGATCTCTTCGGCAGTACACCCTCAATAACATGGCTCCATTTCTCAGTAAGGTAGAGTAAACATTGAAGATGTTGGACTTGAGGGAAAAGCGTTACAATCGCAAATTTGTTGAGGTATCAAGCGTCGAAGAGGGGGTCTACAAGAAGAAGAAGCGTCAACTTAACAGAGAAAAGGTATGCAGAGTACAGTCAAGACCCACTTGTAAATAATCGATTGACAAAACCTTATAGTCATCGTGTTAAGAGAGCTACAACTTATGAACATAGTTGCCAGGGTTGGGAGGGGACCATTGTGTGGTTCATGTACTTACGCGATTGAGAGCGCGAAAATATTGAAGATGCTTTGAACGGAAAGGCAGCTCTGAATGCTTCGTTAAAAGGCCGGTGGTCCTTAAGATCTAGCATCTGACACTTGAGCTGAAATTCTCGCTTTAATCTAAGCAGCAGTGGCGGCGCTGGAGAATGATAAGTTCGTGCAGCTAGCTAACCACCCCGCTGACATCTTTTCTTTGCAGTGGTGTTGCAAGTAGGTGCTCTGCTTCGTTCTGCTCCTACCTCGACAAGCATCTTTTCCGATTCGTCTTGTACCTCAAGGAGCACTTCGCTACTGTTACAAAAGCCACGCATTGTATTCGGGTCGTTTGTACGTACAAGACGATGACTACCCACAGAATCTTGGTGGCTTCGGCTAGCTGCGTGAATGGAGAGCCGGATAGTTTCCGCCTTGTAAACTAGAGACCAGTCGATGGAGCCCCTAAGCTTGTCGTATGTCTCAAGATTATTAGCGTTAGCTAGCCCTGGCCATCCCAGGCCAATCCTGGGATTCTTGGAAAAAGCATAAGTGAAGGGCAATAGCCTTTGATTCGATCTAGAGCAGCTTGTTCTTTGTCATTTACTCCACATCGCTACTTCTACCAGAGTTTGGAAGAAAGGGACATTCTAATGTTCGTGACTTAGCCTCCCCAAGACATAACACTTAGGTAGTCAGACTTTGAGCTTGTATGAATCACCCAAGCTTACCGTTAAGATTCACAATTCGTGGCTGTCGTAGACGCCTCGAGGATTTGTGCATTTTGAGTGGGCCTTACATTAATGAATCTTTCTCCTGTCAGACAATGGAGTCATGATCCGATACTATAAGACCACTTTGCCACAGTAAAGCTCATTAGCCATTCCTTATCTTGGCTGGTAGCTAGCGGCCGACCAAGCTCCATACAACGAAATTGCATGAGTACATGTATACTTTTTACTCATATCCTCCAGATAGAAGGATTCGTTCAAGACTAAGTGTGAGCGGCTTGAAGTTCGGTCGTGGTGCTGGAAGAGATTCGGACGCTTTTCTGAGCTGTTACCTAGTGATAGCCTCTATTAAGCCTGTATAAAGATGCGTTGCGTAAGCAAGCGACCTAGTACTATGCTCTCCAAGTAATTGAAATCATGTGACCATGCAGTGGAAGAGCACAGAAGTCTGCTATGGTCTCCTGGCAGATGCGACTCGGTTCACGCAAAGGACATGTAAATCGTGGATCCAGAACTGAACGCTGCACAGACTCGTTACACTACAGAGAATGTGTTATTTCGACCGAGATTGGGGCAACAAACATACCAGCAGCATCACTCGAAAGAGAAGATTCATCTGTAGTCTAGACTGACACATAATGACTCATACGGAGAGAAAAGTAATACTGTAAGCCTTTAAGGCTGCCACCTTGTTTGGAAATGCGGTTGAGTAGAAAACGCTCAATGGTCAAGGTCTAAGCCCCCAATCAAGATATTTCCTTGAGCAAGCAGTTTACGGATGACATTGCTAGACACCAACTTTCAGACCTTTTCTGTGTGATATATATATATCCTGATACCAGCAAAGAATCTCAAGGCATTGGTAGGCGGTCACTTTGCAATGTCATTTTCGGCCCATGTCAGAATCAAGCGGCACTAAAGAATGACTAAAGCTTAATAAGCCGCTGAGGTAATACGGTCGACTTTGGGTGGGGGCTTCTGGCCACCTGCATGCAAGCGATCTACCTAAAGCTTGTGCAAATTCAGCCGCAAATTTACAATGGATCGCATGGTGAGGCATGACCTAGGGCTCGCGGTCTCGTACTTCTTCTAAGAGCTTGTGGTATACTTGAACGCCTGTATCGCCGGATGCAATCTTTTTGTCCAAGCCCCCAAAACTCGTTTGAACAATGTTGACAGTCTTCCCTACGCTTTGGCTGCAAGCTTTTTGTGCCATTTTAGCATACGTCTGCTTGGTATGCTTGTATCGTCTGTATCTGAGCCCACTCTCCCGAGTCCCTGGACCAAAGCTAGCCGCAGTAACGCATCTCTATGAAGGATATTATGACTTAGTAAAGGATGGCCGGTATCCGTGGAAGATTCGCGAAATGCACCGGCAATACGGTAAGTTAATGTACCTTCAGAAGCAGAACCTCAGGTCTGACCTTGGTCCGCCATTGAAGGCCCGGTAGTGCGTGTCAATCCACGAGAAGTGCATATTTACGATGCAGATTATGTCGAGACGTTGTTTACTCAACGCTTAGATAAAGATCCGTGGGTTTCGCGGTCTTTCGGTATCCCCCTTGCAGGATTTGGCACTTGGGACAGCGGCCTCCACAGACAACGAAGGGGAGCCATTAATCGATTCTTTTCCAAAGCCTCAATCCTATCCCGAGTTGGTATTATACAAGAGAGGGTACTTCAGCTTTGTTCTGCACTTGAATCCGCAGCCGGGACTGGAGAGGTTGTGCAAATGGATGCAGGTTTTATCTGCCTAAGTCTCGACGTAATCGCTGAGTTCTGTTACGGAGTTAACTACGGCTATTTAGGTAAGCCACTCCCATAACAAAAGAAAGCCCTCATGAGCTTACATGATGTCACAGACGTTCCTGGATTCGACCGAGACTTCAAAGCAATGCTTGAAAAAGTGTTCGCATCAGGAGCATTCAATCGACACTTCCCACTTGCCTTGACCCTTACAAAAGCTATGCCAATCCGACTAGTCATGCGTCTTATGCCACAAATCGCTGGAATCCTTCGCTTACAGGTAGGAATATTCACTTCATGCTAGCAATTGCAGCACTAGACTCTAACTATCACATAACAACCTAGGAGGTCATACGTGTCGAGGCTAAGCGGATTCTGTCATATCGAGAAAGCGCTCAAGGGAAGCATTTGGGTGACGCAGAGCCCGCAGAAACGAGCTACAAATCTACCATTTTCGAACAGATAATTGACAGCAAGCTATCACTGGAGGAGAAGTCTGAGGAGAGACTAGTCCAAGAAGGTCAAGCACTCATTGCAGCTGGCTCGGAAACTACAAGTCGGGTTCTGTACCTCTCACTTGTCCACTTACTGAAGCAACCTGCCCTTCTTAACTTACTACGTCAAGAGCTGCAGATCGTTATGCCAACCCCATCAACCCAGCCAACCCTGCAACAACTCGAACAGCTTCCATTTCTTACAGCAGTGATTAAAGAAAGCATCAGACTCAGTGGAAGTACTATCTTAAGAAACTCGAGGATGAGCCCATCTGCACAACCACTGCAGTACAAAGACTGGGTGTTCCCACCTGGAACGCCTGTTAGCGTCACCCTGTTTGACGTACTGATGGATGATGATATCTTCCCAGAGCCTGAGTCATTCAACCCAATGCGATGGGTCATTACTGATCATTCAGACAACGTGCACACTTTCAAGGGCAATCCAGCACTGGACAAATACTTCGTGGCATTTTCCCGAGGGCCCCGATCATGTGTTGGCATCTGGCTTGCGTGGGCTGAGCTTTACCTGACTATGGCACATGTGCATCGAAAGTTTGACTTAGAGCTATACGAGACATCTATAGCAGATGTAGCGTCTGCCCGCGATCGATTTTCCTGCTTTGCAAAGGCTGAAAGTCGTGGAGTTAGAGCAAAGATTTTGAAGTTACGAGACTAAGAC
>JANKOD010030715.1:0-15949 GCA_026284645.1 Erythroxylum acuminatum | reverse complement strand
GACATTTTAGTCTTGTTTAGACATCCGAGCATAGAATTAATCAATTGGTTCATCTTCTTCACTTAAGACTCTCCTTTGTAGAAGGTCTTGAGTTCGAGTCACCTTAAAAGAGGAGAAATAGGTATGTTCTTATTGATGATCCTCTAGCTCCCTGGGCACAGTTCCTTGATCGGATCAATTGCGGACGCCTCGCTTCCAGGGGCAGTGTGAGAGTTGGAGCTATTAGGGTTCCCGAGAGCTGATGGGAACCTGATGCTGAGCAGGGGGAGCTAGTGATCAATCATCAGTTAATCAATCAAGTATGTGAAGACTCTTTGTGCGCAGAAGTATATAAGCTACGTAGGAACCTGAGGGATCTTAAAGTTTCAGATTTACATCCTCTAAATTCTTGGGATGGAGTCGTAGGAGCTTAAGATTAGTCTAACTAAGTTAGGATACTAAACGTTAAAAAAAACAAACAAAATGCCAATGATAGTTATTATGCGTCCTCGGATCTTCTTACGTCGATGGAACAGTAGAGTAGTATATCATACTAGGGATTTTGATGAGTAGTAGGGGTCATAATCCTATCCTATAGAAAGGACTTTCAAGATTGGGGGCAGGGACGGAGTCAGTCGAGGCCTAGTAGAAGCAGCTGCCCCCGCCAGCTCAAGCCATGAACTTTCCACTTAAATTACTGTGCTTACCTATTCATTTATAATTCCTAATCTGTCTCTACTATTATTTTCTTTAAAAAAAATGATGATGCCTGATTTCTATAATTCATTTTTTATACCTAAGTAATATTTGTTTGTATTAAGATTTAAGAGGGGAATTACACAAAAGTGTTTTTTTTATAAATTAAAAAATAAATTACTTTCACTGAAATTATACAAATAAGAAAGGAATTTTCTTCTAATTTAAACTATTCAAATTAGGAATTCCCTAATTTGTTTAAAAATTCCCTCAACTATTCAAAATAGGAATTCGGAAGCAGAATAACTGATCAGCCTCTTGATTCCATTTTAAATGGCACGGTAAATCTCAAGTTTTCATACAAGAGAATCATTTAAATAGTAGCCAGAATCCCTTAATTAACGCGAGGTGAAAAGGACTGACACAACACGCCTTCTAACAAATGACAATAATTTGGATTTGATAGATTATTGTAAATAGACAATGATTTAGGCTATACTTGTTTGACGGTACGAGAAAAAAGTTGCGTATGGAATGAAAATTAGCGTTTGGTACGAAAGAGGTAAGAGTTTTGGGTAATTATCTATTTCTCTCATAATTTAAAAGAATGAGAGTGATTGCTATATTTTTAATTTTTTATGTATAAAGGATAGATAACAGGTAAAAATTAGAAAAGTACCAAAGTATAATTATGAGCCAAATAACTTGATAAATAAAGTTTTAATTTTCATTTTAAAAAAAATAAAGTTTTAATTTCAATAATCAAATGTAATGTGAAATCAATTAAACAATTAATTATACTATAATTAATTAAAATATAATTCATTCATTAATTAAAATAGTGTAATTAATTAATTAATGAATTACTATTATTAATTTAAAATAAAATTATTTATTAATTAAAATATTGTAATTAATTAATTAATTACAATATAATTAATTAAAGTATTATTATTATTTAATTATTTACATTATAATTAATTAAAATATTATTGTTAATTAAAATATAAAAAATTAAATTACAATTATTCTTTAATTACATTATTGTAATTAATTAATTAAAATATTGTTATTAATTGATTAACTGTAATATAATTAATTAAAATATTGTAATTAATTAAAATATAATTAATTAATTAATTACAATATTTTTTAAAAACTAATCACTATCAATGGTAACGGTAATCATTCTTTCCTCTTAATCAACAATCATAATTTTGTCAAAAAAATAAATCAACAATCATAATTATAATAATAATATTTATTTCTATTCTTATTACCATTTCTTCTCCCCTTGGTCAATTAAACCCCCCCTTGGTCAATTAAGTGAGGTTCAAAAGGCTTGAAGCTCCCTAGTTGTTTTCTTTCTCTAACTTTGAGCCTTTGTCTGTAACAAATTGTTTGCCGTATGGCCAAATCAGCCTCTGTCTCATTCTTCATTCTTAATCCTGTTTTTATGCATTAAAATTATTAATTATTTGTTTTGTTGCAATACTTATTTATGTCAGTTGCCTTAGTTTCAACATGATGTAGCGAACAAATTAAAAACTGAAAAATCAAGAAGGGGAATAACAAACATTTCTTTCAAGTCAAAGACTTTCATAGAGTACAAGATCCAAGAACACGTTTATTCAAATTCGCCGCCTTCACCTACCTTTTCCGTTTTTCTGTCCAGTCTAGAAGCAATTTTATTTCTTTTTAGTTTACCATCCATACCGGATCTGGACTTGTCACTAATTAAATACAAAACAAACCTAGGATTTGAATTGATAAAAATCAATAAGCTACATTGAACCATGAGAACTCGTTTATACTTCTTGCCCACCGGACCACCAACCACCAACCACCAACCACCCCACCTCGCCGGGTACTTTAAATCATTTATGAGGCTAATATAGTTTTAAATTCGTCCCTTTCCTAATTGACAATTTTGGAAGAAAAAAACACTTTCATAGGTTTTCAAACACGTTTGCATTAAAAATTATTTCCTATTAATCTAATTTTAGAATCTGTCGAAGAAAGAGGCTATAATTAAATATACTACTTAGAGAATCGTGCCCGATAGGGGCAAAAAAATATTAAATAAGATCACAATGTAAATAATTTAAATAAACTGTAAATAACTCTAGAGAAATAATCAAATTATGAAAGTACATATCATATTATATTGACATAACCGCACATACCCAAATGCTCACCCTCAATGTGACCTTTTTGTATCAACTCTTTTATGGTCAAGTATTTAATCTCCAAATATTTAGACCCTGTGATATTCTTATTATTGTTACTAAACAATACAATAGTAAGATTATCACAATACAACTGAATAGGTTTAGCCATTGAATCAATCATAGACAACTCATAAATCAAATTCCTGAGTCAATCCACCTATGTAACAGCTCCATAGTATGCTACAAACTCTGCAAGCATTGTTGAGGAAGTCACTAGTGTCTGCTTGACACTCTTCCACGATACTGCACCTTCTGCTAACATGAAAATGTAATCTAAAATGGACTTTCTATCATCTAAACATATAACAAAATTGGAATTTGTATAACCTATGAGGTCTAGATTGTTGATCCTTTTGTATGTCAACATATAATCCTTGGTTACCTTTAAGTATCTCAACACTCATTTAACTACATTATAATGGTCAATTCCTAGGTTAGCTAGACATCGACCCAATAGTCCGATAACAAATGTAATGTTCGGCCTAGTGTACACTTGAGCATATATCATACTACCAAATGCACTAGAATAAGGAACATTCTTCATGAACTCTCTCTCTACTTCATTATTTGGACACTGTGTCAAAGATAATCTTTCACCATGAAGGATAGGAGTTGCAACAGGTTTACAAGCAGTCATATTAAACCTTTGCAGTACTTGCTCAATGTATGCACTATGCGAATGACTAAAGAGTGTAGAAATATGTCCAGGTGAATCTGAATACCTATAATAAAAGATGCTTCACCAAAATCTTTCATATCAAAATGCTTAGCCAAAAATTGCTTAACCTCATGCAACACGGTCACGTCGTTTGATGCGAGCAGCCACATACAACAAAGGAAGATAACTTTACTCCCCCTCGCCTTATAGTACAAGCATCTTTCAACTTTATTTTCTACGAAGCCAAAAAAAGGTCAGAATCTCTCCAAACTTAAGATACCACTATCTGGAAGCTTGTTTCAAACCGTATATTAATTTTCTCAATTTGCAAACCTTGTTAGTCCCTTCACAAAGGTCACCATTTAGAAAAACAGTTTTAACATCCATCTGATGTAGCTCTATGCCATAAAGATCTACTATTGCTATAATCATTCTAAATGCATCCTTAGAGGATACAAGAAAGAAGGTAACATTAAAGTCAACCCCTTCTCTCTGAGTGAACCCTTTAGAAAACAACTGAGCCTTAAACTACTCAACTTTACCTCGAGTGTCCTTCTTAGTCTTAAACAACCATTTATAACTAAAGGGTTTTCAATGTTGAGGCAAATCAACTAGCTCTCATACCTTGTTATGCTTTATGGATCGCATGTTATCATTCATTGCATCTCACCACAAATTTGCATTGAGTCCAGAAACAACTTCTGAAAAAGTAACTAGACCTACAATATGTCTAATATCATAGTCTTGTTCACCCAAATAAACCATTTAATCAGATGGAATACCAGGTCGTCTCACTCTAGTGGATCTTCGCAACTACATTGGTTCTTGTACCTCAAGAACCTCTGTTTGTACAGGTATGAGTTATTGTTCATGTATAGGTATGATACTAAGACCTTGATCACTAAACTTGACTATATGAGCGTTGGATACACAATAATTGTAGTATCCAACCTACTATCACTTGAAGGGTGAGAAAGACCACCCTCATCAAAGACATCATATTCCAAAAACCTGGTTGTTTGTGATTCTTCAATTCTAAACTCTCCTTCTCTATAATAGAATCTGTAGTCTTTAAAATGGTCATGATATCCAACTAAATAGCAACGTGTATAGCAACGTGTAGAACAAGCATGCAATTTACTTTCATAAGGATTATACAAGCGTACCTCAACAGGACAGCCCCATACACGAATGTGTGCAAGACTAGGCTTCCACCCTTTCCAAATCTCAAAAAGCATCTTCAACACTAACTTGCTTAGGACTTTGTTAAGTATATACAATGCTATTTTGATGGCTTCACCTAAAAGGTAATCAAGTAGGTTAGTCCTGCTCTGCATTAACCTCATTATATCCTTTAGGGTGTAGTTATGCCTTTCGACCACACCATTTTTCTGGGGATTACCTGACATAGTAAACTGAGTCACTATTCAACAAGATTCCACATATCTCAAAAATATACCTTTTTCTTATCCTGAAACACCAAGTTTTTCATAGTACTCTCCTCCATAGTCAAATATGATAATTTTGATGATTTTCTCAATTATTTCTTAACCTCAATCTTAAAGAACTTGAATTTATCAAGAACTTCAGACTTTTACTTAAGAACTTCAGACTTTTACTTAAGAATGAACACACAACCGTACAAGGAATAATCATCAATAAAAGTTAGAAAATATATAGAATTGCACAATGTAAGTCCACTAATATCTGTATTTATTAGATCCAATAAGCCAGATGCTCGAGTTCACCCCTTTTTCTTTATTTTGTCAACTTACCTCTGCAATAGTTAACACATGTTTCCATATCATCAAAATATAAAGTTGGGAAGATGTTTTCCTTTATCAATCTCTCAACTCTATCTCTATAAATGTGGCCTAAGCATTTATGCCAAGACATTTATGACATATCCTTAGTTAGAGGTCTCTTTCGAGTAACAGGTTCAACAGTGTATGAAGAAGCATACATTTCATGAGAGGTAAGACACATTCCATATAATCCGTATGACAAGAAGGCAGTTCTAATATGTTTTGCATTGAAGGATAACTGTACAACTGAAGTATAAATGACAAAACGATAACCCTCTTTATCTAACACTGATACAGAGATCAGATTCCGTATAACAGATGGTAAACAAAATATGTTGTGTAATACAAGACCAAACCCCGTATCGAGGTTTAAACATATATTCCCTACATAAAGTAAAATAAAAATTTGATAAAAGATACATATTAAAATAATAAACTAGTAATAATTAAAAAATAATAATAAGTTTAGACATATAAGAAAATAATAATAATATAAATAAATAATTAATTAAAAACAATTAACTATAGAAAAATAAGTAATAAAGGTAAATAATACAATAAATATAGAATAAAGTAAAGAATAAAAAGATAAAATAAGTAAATAAATACACAAACAAAAAAGAAGACAAGTAAATAAATAAAACAAACAAGTAATTACAAGAAAATGTTTAGGTTAAGTAAGGAAATTCTTAGGCTAAATAACAATGGGGAAGAACTACACATTAAAAGATTAGGCTAAATAAAAGATATAAGACTCGAAGGAAAATATTTAAAAGACTTATGAGAAAAAGAATGACCTCTCTATGTGAGATCATCTACCTATATCCTAATACGCCAAAGTTTTCTATTGAGGGCCATCTCCTTGATAAGTTTTAGCAAGTTCATATCATTCTTGATCACCTCCCTCCATTTCTTCTTAGGTCTTCATTTTTTTTTCTCTAACAATCCTTAAATATAATCCTCGCTTCTTTTTACTGGAGCGTCAGGATGTCTCCTCTTAATATATTCAAACCACCTAAGCCTTGTCTTTCTTAAATTTTCATTAATATTAGTCACCTTTAATTTATCTCCTACCATTATATTATTGACCTTATTTATTCTAATAAGGTTGCATATCCTACAGAACTTCTTCATCTTTACCACCATTAGCTTATGACTATGCTCCTATTTAATGGGTCAACATTCTGCCCCATAGAGTATGGCCAACCTAATCACTACACGATAGAATTTAACTTTAAGCTTGAGTGGTATATTCTTGTGACATAAAACTTTTGATGCACATCCTCATTCAAACCACCTCTAATAATGTGAACAATATTGTCATCAATCTATCCATTGCTTTAGATGATAGATCCTAGATACTTAAAACTCTCTTTCTGTGATATAACTTCTGAACCAATCTTTACCTCCATTTCGGAAGCCACCTTATGGCCTAAAAAGTTGCACTCCAAATACTCAGTCTTAGTATTGCTCAATTTAAATCCCTTCGACTCTAATGTATCCCTTCAAAGTTCTAACTCGAAATTGACACCCTCTTTTGTCCCATCCACTAAACCAATGTCATCAATAAACAACATAGACTAAGGCATATCCTTTTGGATATTCTTGGTGATCACAACCTTCACTACTGTAAATAATAAGGGGCTCAATGAGCAGCTTTAGTATAGCCAAATATCGATAAAAAATGCTCTGTATCTCCTCCTATCGTCTTTACTTTAGTTTTTACACATTCATACATATCCTTAATAACTCGAACATAGGTCATAAGAACTCTCTTAACTTCTAAAGACTTTCACATGATTTTCCTAGGTACCCTGTCATAAACCTTCTCTAAGTTAATAAAAACCATGTGTAGGTTACATTGTCTTTCCCTGTAACATTCCATTAATATTCTAAGGAGATTGAAAGATTCTCTTATTGACCTTTCTAATATGAAACCAAGTTAGTTTTTTGAGATAGGTGCATCCTTTTTTTTTCTCTCTTCTTAATGACATTCTACCATAATTTCATGGTATAACTAAGTAGTTGATGCCTTTATAGCTGCTACAGCTTTGGATGTCGAGCAATTAACATACTAAGTTTCCACTCATCCAACATTTTATTAGACCTAAGGATCATATTAAAAAGCTTGGCTAGCCAAATAAGACCCTCTTCACCTAGTCTCTTCCACACCTCTATATGTATCTCATCAGGGCCCTACTGTGCTTTCACTTTTCATTTCCCTTAACCAAGTAAGACCCTCTTTGCTTAGGCTCTTCCATACTCCTACAAGTATCTCATCAAGCCCTACTATGCTTTCACTTTTCATTTCTCTCAAAGCTCTTTTAATTTATTCCTTTGTGATCTACTGATAACAAGTGAAATTATAATACCCTTTGGATGTGCTAAGTTCACCTAAAGAGATGTTATCCTCTATACCTTCATTAAAAAGTCTATATAAGTATCTCTTCCATCTTTTCTTTATGTCATTTTTAGCCACGAGCACCCACCCTACTTTGTCTTTTGTACAACAGACTTGATTTAAGTCTCCTGTTTTCTGTTTCTTAGCTCTTATTACCTTAAAAATATCCTTCTCCATCGTTAGTTTCCAATTGTTGGTATAATTTCACATAAGCTCTGCTTTTAACTTCTAAGACTATCTTATTTCTCTCTTTCTTTGTCAATTTGTAACTTTGTTCTATTGACTACCCTCTTTATCTTTGTGATGTTATCTAATAAAGCTTTATAGGCAACCTTCTTGATCTTAACCTTTTTTTAAATATCTTCATTCCTCCACCAAGACTCAATCTTGCTATCTCTAGGCCCTTTAGAAACACTAAAGATCTCTTTACCTACTTTCCTTAAAAGAGTTACTACTCTGTCCCACATCTAGTTAGCATCTCTTTCTAATTTTCATTCTTCTCTATATATTATTATATCCCTAAGTTGTTCCACCGTATTCCCTTTTAGGTTCCACGATCTGACTTTGATACACCTCCAAATACTTCTCTTCTTCCTCCAACTTTAATTATAAGTTCTATAACCAGCAATCTGCATTGAGTTGACAAAAACACGTTAGGTACCACCTTACAACCTTTACAACTAGATTGACCGCTTCATCTTATAAGGAAGTAGTCAATTTGAGTTTTTGTGGTTTTGCTCTTAAAAGTCACTTGGTACTCCTCGTTTTTCTTAAAAAAATGAGTTAACTATCACCAACTTAAATGCTACTATGAAATCTAACAAAATAATCCCACTATCATTCTTATCAATGTATTTGAAACCTCCATGAGTCCATATATATCCATTTGAGGTTGCCTTTACATGAACACTAAAGTCTCCTCTTAGAATAACTCTCTTCTTAGAGGGAAATCTGCTGAATCACCTAGCTCTTTCCAGAATTGACACTTAAGTTGTTCATCCAACCATACTTGGGGTACATAAGCACACACCACATTGAAAATAACACCTTTCACCATAATCTTTAAAGACAAAATCCTATCATTAGTCCTCTTTACCCTCACAACATGATGTATGAGTTCCTTCAAAACTAAGATCCCTACCCCATTTTATTGCCTCAAACACCCTGAATACCAAAGTTTGAACCTATTAATCTCTTTTACTTTATCCACCATCCAAATTTTCTCTTGGATGCACGTTATATGAATCTTATATTTACCTAAAATCTTCAATAATTCCAATGAATTTCCTTTAAAATATTCCAAAAACCTATCTGTAACCTATCAACATCTTCTCTTCTTATAGACCCAAAACTCACCAAAGGATTAGCCTTTACTCTATCATCAGAACTTAAAGCCACCACTTATCCTAATGTCCAACACAAACTATAAAGATAAACCAAACAAGTCCTTAAATGACTTAAAGATTACTCCATAAAGGAAACAAGGATTGATATAAAATTCCAAAATGGCCCCACAATAAGTAGATATAAAAATGCCAAGTACAAATGATTGCAAGCAAATCAAAATTTAGATGGTTCAAAATCTAAACTAATAATTGTCGTCTATATATACATATACATATATATATTTAACACTATAAAAAGGAACTCATAAAGACAGTTGCAAGTATGTAAACCATTTCTTTATTTTTTATTTTTTATTTTTTTATGATTAACAACACATATTACTGAAGAGAGGATTGAGGTCCTAAACTCAATATTAGAGGAACAATTTATACATCTTGAAGTCAATCTGATATAGGAGAAGGTAGCTTTCCATATTACATTCATATATACCTATAAATACTTCTTTCAAAGAACAAGTCTATAGAGCAAATTTAGAGATTTGGGAGTTAAAATATCCATGCAATGGATCATACTTGGTGAATTTAACAGTATATTGAACCCTAATGAAGTTAAGAGTAACTTTTGGCCAATAAAAGTTTGTATGATTTTAGATAATATACAAACTCAATCTAAGTTTTTGACACCAAGATGGTGGGAGACTTCTATACCTGGTCCAACAGACAAAAGGGCGACTGGTACTTAAGAAAGAAGATAGATAGAGCATTAGGGAATGAACATTGGTTTTCAATCTTCCCTAATATCATTGCATTTTTCCATAACCTAATAGTGTCTGATCATATCCCATCTATAAACTAGAACTTGCTAGACACTTCAAGAATCAACTTTCCATTAAGGTTCAACAACATTCTAGCTCAAATTGAAGGCTTTGAAGATACCATGTTAAAGGAATTAACCAGCTGTCAGTAGGCATAAGCTCTTTATATGGATAAGGAAAATTAGTAAGATAAAGGAGGAGCTAAAAGCACTCATTAGAAGAGCAGGTAGTCTTTGATGCAAAAGAACAATCTTTATCTATCAATCACCCTATGATAGTTTCCTTACTAATGAAGGGAAGGTAGCTTTATTGAGCTCTACACAAAGAGTGAATTACAATCATTCTATATAGAAATAGAGAGATCGAGATTTATAGATCAAGTATGGTGACAAAAATACCTCCTTTTCAATAGTTTTTTTATTAGGATGGTGCTAAAGGTCTATTGCTCTTTTACCCATTACTTTCCTTCCCCCTTGTCATTAATTCCTTGTTTAGTAACTTTTTTATTCCTTTTACTTAACAATCTAGCTGAACATGTCCTTATTATGGAATGTCAAACCCTACCAACTTTCCTGACTTTGACATAATGACATTTCCACCCCTACCTCAAGCCTCTCCTTACCACTCCCTTACTTCTCCCTTACTTTACACAAAAAATGACAACTAGACCCAAATACCTTAAATCAAACCCCTAACCTCCACCAGAATCCCCCTGACACTTTCCCTTTAATCCCTCCTATATCAATCTAAGGTAAGTGGGTGAAACTAAAGAACTTTCTCTACAATGCATCCCTCCCACTAAGTTAGAGGGGGGAAAATAGTAGCCCTAAATGTGGTCATTATATAATATGGAGCTAAAGCTTGAAGTTCCACACTTGTTAGCTTCTTTTAGGGGAAAAGAACTGTCTAACTTGCAGTGAAAAATTAGAGTAAAAAAATATAGAAAAGCAATGGAATAATAGAGGTTTTATTGATAAAAGAGAACCTGTTCCTCTCTAGATTCTAGATAGGTCAGGAAGTAAAGGAAGTTTTAAAACTTGACCTTAGCATCTGCAAAACACCCCAATATTCTACCTCCCTTAAAAACACAAGATTACACTAGAAAATGTCAAACAAGAGTATGTCCCTCTATGAGTTAACTTCCTTAGTGTTTCGCTAGAATATTGGTCTATAAAAGGGTTTAGTTCAATAGCAAGCTATTTATGAAAACCTCTATTTATAGATGACATGATTGCTCATAAGAGAAGAGATAGATTTGTCAGGCTTTATGTTAGTATGGAATCAGACAAAGAGCTTCCAGATTTTATCCTTATTATGAGATTAGGGAAGGATAATAAAATGATGGAAAATTTCATTCGTATAACTTACTAGTGGAAGCCTAATCTTAAACAACATTTATTATAAATATTAACAGATAGAAAGTTTAACAGAACAGATCGTATTGAGTTGATGGGGCTTAATAAGGAAGATATAACACCTAGTAAAGCCATATCAAGAATGGAACTTAAGGCTGATACAAACTTGAAGGAACATCAAACTTGAAAGAAAACTACAAGCTCCAACAATAAGATGATAGCTAGTTCCTCCTAGAATGAAGTTTTAGGGGGCAAAAATTCTGATGAGAGGTTAATATACCTAGTGGAGGAAACTAACTCTAGCTCAGCTACCTTACTAGACACATCACAAGATGATAAAAGAAAAGAGATGATAGAAATGGAGGGAAATGATAGGACAAATTCTAAAGAGGATGATGGGAAAAGCTCACACAATGAGGGCCAAAATGGATACTAGAAGAAAATCTAGGAGGAGGAGGAAGTCAAGGAAGGATAGGGACTCATCCTCCTCATATTCCTAGCCTTAGAATGTAAGGGGCATCATCTTCCCTAGGAAACTTCAAGCCCTCAAAGGGTTCTTTTTGGACAACCTGCCATAAGTGGTTGGCCTTTTGGAAAATAAACTAGATAAGGAGAAGATGATGAAGCTCCAATTCCCAAGTCCTAATAGAAGATGGATTCTTATCATGAAACCAACATTATGGAAATTTTGTCTTAGTTTTTTACTCTACTTAGGCAGAGGTCAAGGTGTTAGACTCGAGTTCACAATTTGTTCACTCAAAAATTAGTTTTGTAAAGGAGAAGACAAAGATCCAAGCAACTTAAGCCAGGTGAAGGTTGCCACATATTCAAGTGCTACTTAGAAAATATAAATATCAATTATAAAAGCACAAGGATTACTCCATACATGTTGCAATAAACAAGAGGCTCAATAGATAATCAGGAAAAAGCTAGACAGGGCCCTAATGAACAAAGTTTGGATGGAATCATTTTCATAGAGTTATGCTAGATATCTAAACCCATGATTTTCAAATCCCTCTCTTATAATTATAAAAGATTTTCTTGTGAAAATAATGTAAAAGATTTTCTTATGAAAAAAAGAAGATCCTTCCCCTTTAGATTCAATAACTATATAGCTAAAAATGATTTATTCCTATTAGCAGTGGGAAAGGGTTTGGAGACCAAAGAGAAGGGATTCAAATAATTTATATTTATAAAGAGGTTGTCTAAGGTGAAGGAAGAAATCAAACTCTTGAAAGATAACATTAATAATGACACACATTGAGAAGTAAATAGAGGCAAAGGAAGCTAGAATTGGAATAGGAAAATGGTCTATGTTACTAGATGGTATTCATAAGGATACTTCCCCACACTTAAATCCTTGCTTGTTCTCAAGCAAAATCAAACACAACCAATCAATTCCATTGCTTCATTTTCATAAAGATCAAAGCATGCATTCCCTCAAAGTTTAGCCAACTCAAATATCAAGTTATTACACATATCATGACTACTTTTCATTAGTGTACATAAGCTAACTCAATTTATGGAACCATCACTCAAAGATAAGTATAAACTCATAATGAATCTTCCTCACAGTTTCACTCATTTCTCTCAATTTTTTGATGATTAGTGTTTCTCTCAAACTCCTTATAGGAAACTACACTATCATAGGCTTGTTAATGCATCAATTCACCTTTACAATGATTACATGCATAAATAGATCAAAAGGGCTTGTTTCGAGTTGTAATGTGGTAAAGGTTAAATTGGGTCAAAAGAGATAAAGGGTTTAACATAAGCATACATAAAGTAATAAGTGAACAAAGGGATACAAAATATATTATGAGATATACAAATGTAAATATACTACTACTCTGCACTTATTGATGCTACCAAAACATTCTTCCTTTTTCTTTTCTTTTTCTTTTTCTCTTTTTTTATATAATTGAAGAAACAACAAACAAAATAACAACTAAATACAAAGTGATCGAAGAGTAGGAGTATAACTCAACTCATCTTGGAAAGAAACAATTTGTACCAAAAATCCCAAACTAGCACATCACTTAATACTTTACTAAACTTGTGAATGGGTAGGCTAATGAGATTTCAGGTTTTGAAATATGAGGTGTTTTCAAGAAACAAAAGGGTTAATGGTCAAGTAGGAGTATAACTCAACTCATCTTGGAAAGAAAAAATTTGTACCAAAAATCCTAAACTAACACATCACTTAATACTTTACTAAAATTGTGAATGGGTAGGCTAATGAGGTTTCGGGTTTTGAAATATGAGGTGTTTTAAAAAATAAAAGGGTTAATGCTCAAGTAGGAGTATAACTCAACTGATCTTGGAAAGAAAAAATTTGTACCAAAAATCCAAACTAGCACATCACTTAATACTTTACTAAACTTGTGAATGGGTAGCTAATGAGGTTTCGGGTTTTGAAATATGAGGTGTTTTCAAGAAACAAAAGGGTTAATGCTCAATGGGGCTAACAAGGGATAATAACAAGGGTAGGTCACTTAAGCCAAGGGTTATCATAAAGGCCCTTAATCATTTCTATTAAGCATACATCCAGTAGGCTCAAACCGATTCAAAGCAAGTTCTGAAGGTAGTAACCTAAAGGGGCATCACACACTCAAAGAAATAAGATGACTATAAATGGAGTCATATAAGCTCAAACCTCACATTGGCTCAAATGAAAATTCATTATGCATCTCTACACTACCTCATTGCTAAAATGTCACATGTTGAGTAAGCTTATGCAACCAACTACTTTAATCATTCAACATGGTTCACCTTCTACTCAAGTAACCTAATCAAAGTTCAAGCATGAATTCAATCTCATTCCAACTAGCATGATAGAATCTCATGGAAAAATACTTCAAAAATGATTTAAGTGTGGTTCCATTGCTTAACACGACACAACATCAAACAATAACCTAATATGCCTAAAACATACGTCCTAACCAGTAAATAAAACAAATTTAAATGATGCAATTGACAAGGCAAATGTCACTTCTCCACACTTGGACAACACATTGTCCTCAATATGGCAAGGTAACCACAGAATGAAATCAAAACATCAAACACAACGTCAACCAAGCAAACAAATAATACATCTAACAAAGTAAATAAAACAATATAAAAAATGAAGGGTAAGAAGGCTTATAAGGATTGAGGTGGTGAAGGCGTAAGAGAAGGGACTTTAATGTTCTTTGTTTGGATGAAATTGAGGAACTTCTTCATGTACCATTGCTCCTTGTGTACTTGTCGCATTTGGTTTCCTAGTTCATTGATCTACAACATCATTTATTATTGATTTGCAGCCATCTGGTCAAAAATATGTTGAAACTGATCAACATTTGCTGCTACTGTTGGTTCCTTTTTGACAGCTTCTTCTTGAGGTTCCAGTGGCACCTGAGAGGTAGATGGTTGAGACATGGCTGCGTTCTTGCCCTTCCTGTTCTTAACTACAGTATACGTCTGAGGATTTTAGAGCGTCTTAAATATGATACATCAAAGACATTATAGTTAGTAGTACGCACAGTATTGATATCAAGATGATAAAATGAAGCCGAAGCAGTGACAATATAAGCCATACCAAAATATGAGCTTTTCTTATTAACGCAACTCATAATAAACCTAGAAATGTGATATGAGGTATTTATTTTAACTTTGCGATCCATACACCAAAGAAAGAAAAGTTCTTTAGCAGAACACTTATTGCTTTTAGTTTTATTAAAGACAATTAAGCACATAAATTTGTGAAGCAATAAATGCTCAATGCTACAAATTAAGGTGTTCAATGCATTCCTAGAATTAAACGTGTTTTCAATCGTAAGGCTTTTCCAATAGTCATCCACATAGAAGTCATCATGATTATGTAAAATTTTAGTGTTTGACAAGTCAAAAAGTGCACGAATGACTATATAATCAAGCCTATAAACATGACCACCTATTCTAAACCAAAATGTATCCATTTTAGGATTATAATGCACAATGGTAAAACATTCAACAGTCATCATAGGCTATATCAGTACAACCCCAACCAATATTCATAGCTAATCATTCAATATTACACCTCAAACCTAGAGTTTCTAATAATTCAAAATCCAAGTATCTGGGAGGCAGTAATTCTCTATCTTTAAAGTCCTGAAATTACTTACCTTTGTCTTTCGAAAAAATTAGGAATAGGGCACGAAAATTTGTCACTAGATCGGTTTTACCTTCACCGGAGACTTGTTGACATAATTGGTCGATGGGTTTTTGAGCAACAGGCTTCTTTGGAGCCATTGAAGAAGAAAAATATGCAAAAACAGGCAAAAGAGAGAGTGAGTACATTTTAGAGAGAGAAGGAAATAAGAACCCACCAAATCCTTATATTCTTGATGGTGTAGTGTGAAATAAGTGTAAAAGAAGCGATTAATGATGGAAAAGACTAAGAAAATACCAAAGTTTGGGAGAAAAATGAAAGATTTTCAAAGCTAGGGTTAGTGAGAGCTTTTCAAAGCTAGGGTTAGTGAGAGAGTCGACTGCATAGAGAGAAAGTAAGGGAAAGTGAAGAAAGAAGAAGAAAAGAGGGTTTTTTTATAAAAAATTTGTTAAAGGATCCCACGATTGTGAGAATCTCTATGATTTCCACGATCGTGGGTTAAGACTCTAGAAAATTTCTGGAGAGCCTGCCCAC
>JANKOD010030602.1:0-15979 GCA_026284645.1 Erythroxylum acuminatum | reverse complement strand
AATGAAATGTGAAATTGTGTATGGATGATTGTCAATGTTGAATGCGAAATTGGGTATGGATCAAGGTGGAGTTGAAATATGGATTAATTAAGGATGAGGTTAAATTGGAATTAAGTACCTTTGAAGAAGCGATCCATGTGAGTTAATGAACTTTGCATATGGATTGATATATATATATAGATAAGTGAAATGTTATGGAAAAGAAAGATTGGTATTTGAATGGACAAGAATGATGTTGCTTTAGCTAAGGAAGTGCATTTGGGGGAAAATTCTAAGTTTTAACAGGGATAAGGTTTTGTAAACTGATTCAAGGAAAATCTGGAATGATTGAGATAGAATTAGCTAAAGTTGCCTTCATGAAAGTTGTAGTTCGTCTTTATAGCTTTCCGACGCTATAAAATTTGTAATTTTTGGACATCGGAATGAAGAGATATGATAGTTACAAGTTAGGATGTTGCATGGAGTGTGTGAACATGACAGTTATGCTTAATGATAAGAAATTGTGGTTTTGATGAACCTATTGAGTTGAGATTTGAGAGTTTGATGAGATAAATATGGTGTTTGAGTTGTTATGAAGTGTTTTAGAATGAAAATAAGTGAATTTGGGAAGATTATAAGTGTTTATGGTGTTAGGAAGGATGTAGGAAGCTTGGGAGGGGCTTTGTGGGACTTTGGGGAACCCCCATGTCTGTTTAACGGACATAAGGTCCATTTAACGGACCTTCTCGGGTGTAAAAACACCCCTTGGCCTGTCTATGTCCGTTAAACGGATATGGAAGTCTATTTAATAGACCTTCTCGGTTCATTTTGGCCTCCTTTACCCGATAAATATCCGTTAAACGGACATGGATGTCCATTTAACGGACATTCACGGGACAGATTGCGATTTTTTGACCCTCTTTGAGGCAGAATTAGGTTTTGTGGTCTTCATAAAAGTTGTAGCTCTTGAAGTCTAATTTCTAATGGTCCAAACATGAAATCCATCCAACATTTGTGATGAAAGTTATGGCAATCACGCCAAGATAGGTTCAAATCGATTTAGGGTGTAAACATGTTCTATTCTTTTTGGGCATAACTCCCTCATCCAGCCTCCAAATGAAGTGATTCTTGAAGCAATGGATTCCTAAGACATGTATCTATCTCTCCATGAAAATTTGTATCATTTTGAGTTGGTTTTAGAAAGTTTGCATTAAAGTAAGTGAGACGTCGGTTAGGAGAGCATGTTTGGGGTATGAGCACACTTAGGCTTTTTAAGCATATCTTGAGCTATAGAACTCCGATTGAGATGATTCTTGTTTCAAATGAAAGAAGAGACTTAGAGTTATGATTTCTTTGAAGAAGTCAATTTCTGCTATTTTTAAAGATCAGTAGGTTCTATTTATCGAAACACCATTTTTTTTTGTTTTTCTTTAATGTTAACTTAGTCTTTTAACAAGAAGGCAAAAACCTTGTCAAGAATTTCCTCCGGTTACTCAACTAGGCCATTTTTTATTATTTAGCTTGGTTGGAATGTCATTCTAGCATTTTGATGTGAAGACAAACATTTTATCGTGAATGCCCCCAGTTACTTAGCTATAACACATTCTCAACTAGCCACTAGCTTTATTCTTAACCCAACTTTTTAAAAAAAGGGTCAGTGGAATAGTAATTTATTTAACACATTTTTTATCACATTCTTAGCTACCTCATTTCTTTTTTTTGGTCAATTATCCTCATGAAAGTTTAATAATGATGTAAATCATTCAATTGACTTATAATAATTATAAATGTATATAAAAAAATTCATAAAGTGAACAAAATATTCAAATTAACGTGCATATTCAACTAAAGATACTTAAAACATAAAATTCACAAGTCAATATGCCTTTACAAATTAAATGACCATGTTAAAAGCTAAACTAATTCCATGAAATTATTGCCATTGACACATTCACACAATTCACACATATGCAATGCATGTTCACTCAATGTCAACCTAATTAAAAACTAACAAAATATGATATGAAAAATTCACACACATGACATGACAATGCACAATCCTCCCCACACTTAGACAACACATCATCCTCAATGTGAGAAAACAAACAACACATATATGAAAATAAAAATGAAAAGAAATATCAAGAAGAAAAGGCTAAAAGCATTAAACCACTTATGGAGATTGAGCTGGTAACGGTGTTGGTAAAGGAATTTGAACACCTTGAGCAGCGAAGTGCTTATAATTCTTCTTGATACCATATATCTATCGTTGTTGTTCTTTTTCCATGTCCTTTAGAAGTTTGTTGTTATCAGATACTAAATTGAAGACCTGTCAGCCTTCATCTTCATCATCTTCTATGTCTTCACTTGTTGAGACCTCAATTTGCTATTATATTGGTGCAGAAATCATACTGGCTTGTCCTTTCCTGTGTTTAACATGAGTTTTGGAACTAATATCTCAAAGTTCTATATAATAGACCGCCAAGATCTGAACTCGTCTTAAGTGAGTGTGATGTGAAAAATCAGGAAAAACAATGGGTAGTCCTTCAACATCAACACTATAGTAAACAATAAGTGCGGTAACAATATTTCCTATACCAAGATGACTACCTTCTTTTTAAAGAGTAGTAGCTATAGATTGAAAAATATGGGTGATTATGCAAACTTTGGCATTATTATCCATGCACTACAAAATGAGTAATTCTTTAATAGAACATTTGTTACTTTCTAATTTATCAAAAATATTATGGCATATAAACTTATGTAGAAGATGCTCAGGTGTAAGAATGACATTATTATGATCATTTTGAACATCAAAGTTATCCGACCCCTTTAAATGTTTCCAATATCTTTTAGCACAAAAATCATCATGTTTTTTTAACTATGTTTCACCAAGGAAATCCACCAATTCTAGTCAAAACATTATAATACAAATGATATGGTTGATCCCTCAATCTAAACCAAAATTTAGTCAAATCTTATGGTGCAAATTGTAAGGTAAGGCTCAAGGGTTAATTCCTTAAATACAATATAATCAAAATTAATAGATTTTTCCCATTGAATTTTATAACTCAAAGTCTCAACCTTGCCTTTCAACAGATTGTCTAAAATGTCAAAATCAAAATATCTAGGGGCATTAACAATCCTAGAGCGAAAAGTTTAGAATAAGATAACTTTGTCTTCTGAATAAATCGAAAAGGAGCTTCAAAGTTCGCAGCCCTATCATGTGCCCCTGTTCCAGCCATTTGTGCCTTTCCCTTTGATTGTGAGCGTTTAACACTTTGTTTGATTCTTGGCGCCATAAAAAAATGTATACCTAAAAAAAAACCAAAAACCCAACAAAATACACCAGAAACACCCAAAAAATGTTAATAGAGAAAAGAACCATGAGTTTAGCTTTGTCTGCTCACATAGGAGTCATAACCATGATAGAACCAAATTTTAGCCATGCACATTAAAATTTGTTACCTTTATCCCATTGTCATTTTCTCTTAATGTAATCTCCGAGCTTGCTTAACTTGTAGTAACTTATAAAAAAAGAAATTTATCTGTTCAAAACACTCCAAAAACATTAAAAAATAAAAGTACTAAAATTCAATAGAAACCTAACTACCAAAATTTGCTAAGTTATAGTTATTAGCTTGACCATTCATCATCCAAAACGTTTCTAATCATTGGAGAGGAAAGAAATTACTTCTCTTTCTTACGAAAATACTCCTTCGAGATAAGGTTTGCATCTATGTCCATTCACTTTGAAGGTTTTTGATAGGTGTAAATTATACTATGTTTTAATAGATGTTTAAGTTTACTTTTGATTATTTCTTAGATGATTATCATGTATATAGGCTTAGAATTATGTTATTTAATTGTTTATGTTCAAAATGTTTGTATGGTTTTGAGCATGATTTGGATCTTAATTTTTTTTCAAGAGGTGTGTGATGTTTATTTAAGTGTATGAAAACAGGAAATTGAAGAAAAGAGAAGAATTGGAAGTATGGAAGCAGGTCGTGACTTGTTTATTATGGTCATGACAAAAGCAACCCTTGCCATGATCGTGACAGCATTGCTACGATCATGATAGGTGTGATACAAACGCGAGGATTTGCTTCCATTTTTATTTTTGGAGGGTCATTTTGGACTTTTTTATATGGGTAAAACTTAGTTTTTACCCTAAAAGGCAAAAAATCTATAAAAGGAAAAAGAGATGACCTAATCAAAGAGCCTCCATCCTACCAATTAAAAAAAGAGTCAAGGAAGAGACAGAAGAAAAAAGAGGAGAGAACAAGAAGACGAGGAGAAGGAGCTACTGCAGTCACCTTCAGCCATCCTTTCCAAGTTAATTTCTCATTTCATCTTTGTGTTTATTTCATTTAATGTATGAGATGGATATGAGGATGATGAATATTTGTTTAAGGATGCTCTAAACTTCATTTGGGATTTGTTCTTGAGTTAATTGTGATTTGGTTTCTTTTGATGTTAATGGGTTGGGTATTGTGATTTTTTTGTTATTTTTACATATTTCGGTAACAAATTGAGAGAGTGAACCGATAGTAATATGATTAAGTTGGGTAATGAGAGTTAACAACCTAACACATCGTATAAACAATCAAATCGGTAATTATACGAAGAGAGATCTTGTGTGAGGACCCGATTGTCTATTAGAGTACTTAAGAACTAATTGGAATTTAGGCTGTTTTGTTAATTGAGAAATTGCAATTTTGGAACCTCGGATTTAATTAGGGATTATGATTTAGGGCTTAATGATTAGTTCTTGAGAGAGGATAATCAACTCTTTGAAATTATAGGACTGATACCCAGTAACTTAAAAGTAATTAAAGTAGCAATTGACGATAGGATAAATCCCATCTTCTCATAATTGGTTAATCTTGTCTTGTGCGATTTCTTGATTATTAAATGGGTGTGTTTAATTTTTGTATCTTTGTGTTAATTTTATAATTTCATTTTCAATCGATCCATATTCAATTGCTTAATTTTTTGATCACTTTTATTTTCAATTTAATTACAATTTTTAGACCTTAGACAAAGTTAAAATTTAATTACGTCACTAATTTCTCGTCGGATTGACACCTTAACTATTACGCTTACGACCTGTGCACTTGCAGAACTTTGAGGGTTTTATAAAATTAAAACTTGCTCAACTGTTTTCTTGTTTTGATTTTCTAATTCTAAAGCTCTGTGTGTGAATACGCGAGTTACTTTGAAAGGCCCCCTCTATCTTGATTTAAGCTTTCCTGAAAATAACTTCAATATCGAATTATGTAATATGGCCGCATCTCCCACTTTGAACTCTTTCTTTTTAATATGAGAATCATGTTGCTTCTTCACCTTTTCCTTGTATAATTTGACATTCTCATATGCATTTAAGTGAAATTCATCGAGTTCACTCAATTGTAGGAGTAATTGCTCACCCACTTGCTTCTAATCAAAGTTTAGAGCTTTTGTCACCCAGTATGTTCTATGCTCTAGTTCTATGGGTAGATGATAAGCTTTACCATACACAAGTCTAAAGGGAGTCATCCTGATAAGAGTTTTAAAGGCGTTTCAATAAGCCCATAAGGCGTTATCTAGCTTTAATGCCCAATCCTTCCTTGAACTTTTTACTATCTTCTCTAATATTTGTTTTAGCTTCGTAAGGAGTGAGTACACAATGGTGAAGTCCATATCTGTTTAGAAGACCACCAAAAGATTTATTGAAAAAATACACCCTTCCATCATTGATTATCGCTCATGGCACTCCAAACTGATTGAATAGTCTTTTAATAGATTTTTGCACTACTTTGTCATCATTTGTTGGAGTTGTCGTGGCTTTAGCCAATTGTGACACATAGTTCACTCCTACTAAAATATACATGTTTCCCATAGAGGATAGGAAAGTTCCCATAAAGTCAAGTCCTTGAACATCGAAAACTTCGACTTCTAAAATGTTAGATAAGGCCATCTCATCTCTTCTTAAGATGTTCCCCACTCTTCGGCATATGTTGCATTATGCCACGAACTCTTAAGCATCCTTAAATAGATTTTCCTAATAAAATCCACATTCTAGTACTCACGCCACTTGCTTGTTTAGTCCGTAATGCCCAACATACATAGCTACATGACACTGTGCCAATAAATCTAACATCTCCTCCTCTGAAACACATTTCCTTATCAGCTCATCAGCACATGTCTAATATTGGATTAGGTCATCCCATAGATAGTGGGTTCACTTAGATAAGCATTGCTTTTTATGTTAATATGATAAATCCAAAGGAAGCGTACTACTTGTAATAAAGTTCGTTATATCTATGTGTCATGGTCCCACAAGGCGATCAAGCGATATCAGGGTTTCATCGGGAAATCGCTCATTAACATTGTCTCTCTGCTCAGCTTCCCCTCCTTCTAGATGTGATAAGTGGTCAGCTACCACATTTGTGAGGCCCCAAACTATACCCTAGTAGGAATGTTTCTTGTCCATCGAAGTATATGTAATGGGTGTTAATGATTAGGAAAGTGAGTGCTTAGTTTGAAACATAATCAGCATTAATGGATTTGTAGGGGTATTTCGATAATTTGTGTTAATTGTGTTATACATGCATAAAGATACATTAATTATGGACTAAATTGCTAAATGTATTTAGATGGAATGCAATTTTATAGAACAAGATAAAGGTGTGGTCATTTTTGCTATTAATGAAAGGTGAAAAGTAGAAACTAATGGGATGGAACCATTTGTCATATGTCCCACACCATAACACTTATCCATGTGACAAATGGCATGTCACCCATCTGTACCTTTTTCTAAAAGCATGCAGATGAAGAAGGGGAGGGTCGGAAAACACAAAATTCTACAGAAGATTGAACTTCTCTCTCTCCATCCACCATCTTGTTAAATTCCTTTATGCTTTTGAAGTTAAGGTATGTTAATTGCATGTTTTGGTGTGAAATTTAGCTCCTTTCTCATCTCCTCGTCAGCTAGGGTTCTGTTATACATTCTTTTTTGTTAGAAATGAGTACTAAATGGGTATGTTATGTGTAGAAAAGAAGAAGACCAAAGAAGGCAAACAATTAGAGTAAAGAATAAGGGTTTTGAAACACTCCTTTCAAAGGTAAGGAAATTTTGATATGTTGCTGGGTTTTATTGAGTGTAACAAGAGGGTTTTTGTTAAGAGAAGTATCCTAGATGAAAATGGGATGTTTCTGGTTCATTTACATGGTTCTTTGGCGTTACTTTTGCATAATAACACTAAAGTGAGTTAATTGTAGTGGTTCCACTGAACAGACATTGATATTTTAGCCATATCTTGACTTGTAGATATCCAAATAGGATAATTTTAACTGGAGATTAAACTAAATACATATTTCTACAACTTTAATAAAGGAATTGAATTTGAATTCTGTCTGTAGGGGTTTTTGAAATTTATCTTGAAGTTAAGTTCTGGTTGTTGTCCCTATTTGAGAATAGTTTGTAGTGTTTTGGGTATAACTCTCGGACTAATGAGTCAAATTCCATTAACTTTATTTAATTAGAAACTTAAGACAAAAAGGAACATTTGTATAGAAGAACATATTACCTAAAAACCTCAGTTTCTATGTTAGAATGGTCGTACAAAACTTACACAAAAACCTGTTATGAGAAAAGCTGGAAATTGGGTACAACCGTGCATCATTTTTAGCCCAAACACGAATTTTTCCTTACCCCAAATGCTACTGAATATTGTCCAAAACTCTTTCGGATATAACTGCAACTTAGCAAATCTAGCTATTAGGGTAATATGAGACTCATACTTATAATGAGTAATTACTTAAATGCTTTCATTGATGCATTATTGCAAAGGTTTATATTCATAAGCCATATTAAGTTTGATTGGGCGTGAATGAACACTTTCAATTTGAGAATAAGGAATAACTTCATATGTTTTGCATTATTTCTCTTTCATATGGCTCTAAAATGTGATATGATTTGTTTTAACCTGCCAAGTCCTAGTTGTGGGTAAATAGGCATACCTAGAAGGGTCTGCAGTTGCTTATGTTCTTAGACACGACGGTGTCTTCTATTTTAGAGACCTAAGTCTCTTTTGTTTCTGTAGATATCAATTATAGGTATCTTCTATTTTGTTCCCGTTACCCACTTCAGAAAAGATTAGTAGGCAATTCTATATGTATTTTGATATTTGTTCTGTTTTGATGCAATTGATAGTCGGATTACTTTCTGATTTGAATAATCAAAGATTGCTATGTGATATGACATGATTCATTTGCTTGTAAATGTTAGATGAATGTAGGAAGCAGTTGTCATCTTGTATCTTGCTTTATTTAATTTCCCACTAAGCTATATGCTTATCATGATGGTTTTTCCTCTATGTAGGTCTTGATAAAAAGGGTTAAGGCTAAGACAACCGCAGTGGCCAAAGAAGGACCTATTATTTTTTGGAAGATTTTGTGCTTAGGCTTTGAATTGTATTCAATATTATGAGACATTTTTTTAGTTTATTTAAATGGCCTGTAATAACCATGACATAGGATATGTTTGATTTTAAGGCATGGATTTGATAAATACAATGTGTATATTGTGTCCTGTTTATAACTCAATGACATATGAAATTTGATGTATGTTTGCTTTATTTTCTAGGAATTATTGAAATGTCTTGTTTATTTTAGGTTTTTTTTTGTGTGTGGCATCCGTATATCCCCCTAGGGGGTATTAAGGTGTTACATTTTGGTATCAAAGTATGGTTTAGGCAATTCTTGCTTAACCAGTGCTTAAATATTGCTTGTAAATGGATATAAAAGTTGTTTTTAGCCTAATGTGGTTTGTCCCATGTTTTGGTTCTAAATTTAAGTATGGAAAGATCTTATGGCTGTTGATGAGGTTGCTGAAAGTAATAATCTTGCGCGATCTCGCCCATCTGTATTTGGACCATTTGGGATAAATCGAAATGAAGTTGAAGCACCACTGTCTCCTCCACCTCCAACTCAAGGGGAGGTTGTATTTAAGTTGTCATAAGATATGATGATTTTACTACACCGAATGACTGCACCTAGGGCTTTGATTGATCAGATGCGAAAGTATGGAGCTGAATAATTCACTAGAACATCTCTAGATGAATATGAAAAAGATGAATTTTGGTTAGAAAAGGTGAAAAGGGTGTTGGATGAAATTAGCTACCCACCTGAACAGATGGTGCATTGTGCTGTCTCCTTTCTTCAAGGAGCGACCTATGAATGGTGGAAATTTTTTCTAATATATCCTCAGTTGCTTAAGCCTCTAACCTCATATTTCTTTTCCTAGGAGTTTAAAGCGAAATATGTTACAGAAGCCTACGAAAATGAGAGGTAGAAGCAGTTCTTGAATCCGAAGCAAAGAAATCTGTCTATTGCTGAGTATGACAGAGAATTCAATTGACTTAGCAAATATGCACTTGAACCTGTACTTACTGAGGATTTTGATGTCATCAATTTGAGGACGGTTTGAACAACTCAATTAAAAAGCATCTTGCAACATTCACTCTCTTGCAACAAGTGAGTTATCATGTAATAGCCCGATTCTACACTTAAGGATTTAACTGTTAGATTGAGTCATATCATATGAGAATACATGAAGTGCAATTCATTCGCATGCATCATATTCATATACACACATGAATCATGATTTAGAGACATTGTAAAGATAGTCTATGAACTTAATTGACATATCTAGGGGTATGAAAGGTTTTAACTAATTATGATGTACTTG
The DNA here is from genome assembly GCA_026284645.1 of Erythroxylum acuminatum. Taxonomy (NCBI): domain Eukaryota; kingdom Viridiplantae; phylum Streptophyta; class Magnoliopsida; order Malpighiales; family Erythroxylaceae; genus Erythroxylum; species Erythroxylum acuminatum. Next base: position 6,267 of record JANKOD010030602.1, on the reverse strand, counting down.
TGTGTTAATTATGTCTTGAATTTTGTTTTGATGGATTATAATTATTAATTTGGAATTTGTAGTTGCAATTGAGTGATTGATGAAGTGATGTGCACATCTAGTCTAGGAAAAATGTTAAAAGGTAAGAAAAATTGGTACATGAGAATTTAGGTTGATTAGGCCTATGAAATGGTGACACGTGGCATTAGTAATATAGTGACAAACAACTTGAATAAATGAGTGACAAATAGTGGTTTAACTGGGTAACAATTGGCTTAGGAAACTATGAGACAAATGGACTAAACATTAGGCAACAATTGGTAGTTAAAGTATGAGACATATGGCTTGAATCTTAGCATGACAAGTGTCATGCTAAGTGTCCCAATTTTCACCACATACCCACACCCACGATATACACACTTGAAAGACCATCTTACCTTTTGTTCTTTGGTATTTACTACCTTCTTCTTCCTTCTGCCACCGACCTATACCCATATCCCTTACACCTTGAGTTTTTGTTAAATTTGGAAGGCTTGGTTAGCTTGTAAATTACGGAGACCTTGAGCTGAATAAGTAAGTGATTTATTGATCTACTATGATGTATGTTAGCATAACTTTCATGATGATTAATTAGGGATGAACTTGGTTGTGGGTATTGATGATGAATTTATGCTGGAATTGGATGAATGAATAGGTTTTGTTTTGACGTATGAAACTGTAGGTTAGAGGCTGTTCAATAGATGATTTTAGGCTAGGATTTGAAGTATAATGAAGGTGAATTTATACTAAAGAAAGGTGTTAGCATAGTGTCCTTGAAATGGGAAAAGAGCTAGGATTTCATGTGTGAAAGGGAATGAAAGTTTCTGTTTGGTTTTGATGCACAAAAGATAAATTGTTTATGAGTTACCACTTGAATGATTTTGAATTGGAATTAAAGATGAATTGATGAGGAATTGAAGTATCTTTAAGGTATAATTGATGGACTACCATGAAGGTATTGAAATTTGGAAGAAAAGTTGAAGGAAATGGATGGTGAGCTTTCTGTTCACCCATCCCACGATCGCGGAAGCTGCATAAACTCCTTCCCATGATCATGGGAAATGTAGTGAAGTGAGAAAATTTTCTATTATTGTCTTTTAACGGTTGTGGAAAGGTACCCCACGATTGTGGGAAATGCTTTGAAATAGAAAAAAAATCTGTTTTGTGTGTTTGTTGAACCAACTAAGGATAAGTTACTTTACCTTGGTGTATTTGGATTTGATTGAGGCTTAAATGAATCTAGATTGTTGTTGGATTAATTGGATAAGGATTTGATAAGTTTAGGAATTTAGGTTATAATTTAAGGAATGGATTGTTTGAGATCAATGTATCTAAATCTGAAATTTGTGAGTTGTTAAAGAAATGAAGGTATTCTTATAAATGCAAATGTGATCCAAAGGATGTGAGAAATGTGAATTAGGTATGAATGAATGAGAATTGGGAAATTGTGTGAGTTTATAAAGTATTAGAAAAGGATTGGTGAATGTATGAATGATGAATTGAGAGTAAACAAGTTTACTTAAGGTGTAACCTAATTGCAAACAAGATATATACAGCTATGATGAATGAATGATCAAGACTTGTGAATAAGGATACATAACTGGAAAGTCAATTGAGCATGCATTGAACATAACACATATACATGTGTATGATTGTGTACTCATTTGATTAAACAAGTTAGTAATGTGTACATAAGTGTGTATTGCATGATATAGAAGCATAAATTGGCCGACTGCATCCAGATATTGCTAGAACGTCAAGCCAATAGCAATTCTTGAGCATACTGTGAGTCAACCTAGATGTGTAAATTCAATTATATGTACTTCTGTTGAATCGTATGTATAGTGAGTTAACCTATATGTTTCTCACTATGTTTGAATTGTTTTTAATTAACTTTCAGATATTGAATTGTTATTGATATGATTGTGATAATTTTGGACATTGATGGTTAGAGGAGTTTGATATTTGAGATTTTATTAGAAGTGCTTCCTAATTGTATGTGAATATGGAAATTGTGCACTCAACTAAATGTTGAGTGCCGGACTCAGATATGATGAATATGATAAATGACTGTGCACATTGAATGAAAGTTATTGATAGCATAATATGTGATTTGATACATTTAATTGCATTGCTATGCATGATTAGATAAAGGAGTTGTGATTGGAGTGACTAACGTGAAAAAGAACTTAAAGATCATAAATGTGTACAAAGAGCCACAGGCTCAATGATTAATGAGCTTGGTATCCATAACGGGTACGGGACTATATCTGAAATGAGTCCGATATTCATAACGGATACGAGATAGTTAAATAGGTGCTCAGTCATAAAAAAATAAAAATGAAAGTGGAGTCACATGTGCATTTGCATATACATTTTTACATGTGTCATATGAATGATTGAAATGAACGATGCATTTGTTGAAATATGATGTATATTGTGATCAGGTACTAAATTTTGAACGATGTGATATATAAGATTTGATTATGAATGATGTGAGATATTGGCTGAACTGTGTTATATACTTGTGATGTTTATGTTCTATTTGAGTGAATACATCAATGATAGTTTACTCACTGAGTTCGTAAAACTCATCATGTAACACCCACATACCGCCTGGGAGGATATGTAGATGCCACAAAAAACAGTACTAAAACAATCTAAAACATGCTAAAGCATTTCCAGAAACTCAAGTAACATACATTTCATTCCATAGGTTGGGTCATATTCTAAACATAACATACACATGGTACTTATGACATACAAACCTTAAATATAAATCCAACCTTTAGTAAGGTTATTACAAACCATCAAACAAAGAAAAAATTCCAATATATCTCATCACATTAAATACAACTAAAAAACAAACTGAACATTTCCAAAATAAAACACAATCTCCTTGGCCATTGCGGTTGTCTTTGTCCCAGTCTTTAAACCTTCTTATCATAACCTACACGGAGGCAAAACCACCATGCTAAACATAAAACTTAGTGGGGAAATAACTAACAAGATATAAATTGGCAACTGTTTCTAACAATCGTCTAACATTTACTTATATAGAATCAGATCACATCTCAAGCAATCTTTAATTGTTGATATTAAAGTGCAATCCAAACAATATATATCTCAAAACAGAATATAACATATCAAAACAAGATATATTGGCTTCATAGCAAAACTTACAAGTATCAGAACGTAATACCATAATATTAGAACAGAACTTTAAAGCACCAGAACATAACTTGACTGTATTAAAACAGTATCTGATTATATCATAACAGAACTTAGTTATTTCAGAATGGAGCTTGATTATATCAAAACTGAGCATGTAACATACTACAAAACAAGTTAGCCTACTAATTCATTTTATAGAAGTGGGTAACAGGAACAGAACATAAGATACCCATGTTTGGTATTTGAAACAGAAGAGACTTAAGTCTTTGAAACAAAAGACACAAAAGTGTCTAAAATCAGAAGACACCGGAGTGTCTACCACAGAAGACATCGAAGTGTCTAGTCATAGAAGACACTTTAGTGTCTGGTTACAAAAGACACCTTAATGTCTTATTATAGAAGCAGCTACATATGCTTCTAGGCTAAGGTCTACCTATTTACCGTGACTAGGATTTCACAGTTTTAAAACAAAATATTTCAGATTTCAAAATCACATGTAAAAGATGTAGTACATAACATATGTCTTTATTCCATTTTCTCAAACTAAACACATCCATTCACATCCAACAACTTAACATACCTAATGAACATAAACATTTGCAATAATGTATCAATAAATGCATTATATTTTTACACATTACACATAATGACACAAATTCCTAATTCACAAACAATCATATTCAATTCACATAACATAAATCCTTTGAAACACTTTTGTGTTCATAAGGACACATTCATCTTTGAACACCCCATGCATTTCTACATTAGACACATTATTTCCTAACCACACATTCCTTAAGTAATTACGTCAATTAACAATCCATAACTAAATTAACTTTGACCCAGTTAGTCAAACCTCAATTTAAGTTCATTTCGCAGCTTAAACAAGTCTAATTAAATCCCAATGTACCAAAAAAATGACCTAACCTTATATAGTTCAAAAATTGTACAAAACCAAGTTTTTCACCTTCCTAACTATTTCCCATGACCGTGGGAATGTGCCTTAAAAATCCCACGATCGTGGGATGAGTGAACTTAAGGTTCACTCACACTAAGTTCACTCACCCACAACCTTTAGTTTGTTTTCAAAACTTAATGTTGGGCCCCGAACTTTTCGTGAAAGATTAGACCTATTGAATGCGAAATTTTGGTGGTTAGTCACGAGTTAAGAACAAATGAATGAAGATTTTTCGAAACAAGAAATGATAGACAAGAGTAAAGTAGGGAATGAGAAATGTGGATATATTCATGATTTGCTATGGTGTTTTTGGTGGATAAGAGATTTTTGGAATAGAAAGAATCAAGATGAAAGTTAGAAATGAAATGAAAGCAAAAAAGAAGTTGAATATATGGAGCAAGTTGATGAAGGATATGTACACATATGTATGTTCTGTTATTCATATTCATGATTATTCACGAATTATGATTTCTTTATGGAGGACATTGATCTGAAATGAAGTTAAGAATGAAGAGTGTTTGAAGTTGAAAGAGCAATCTTGGTATGAGTTGTGTAAGGAAAGATTTTGAAATAAAGAGTTGATATGGAAAATGTTCACTGAGTATGCTTCAGTATTTTAGCCACAACGTTTTCTCTAGTTGTCCAAACGAGATGATTCTTAATTTAGATTAACCTAGAGATATATGGCTACATTTCGTATGAAGACATGGAATTTCAATTCTGTCTCTAAGAGTCTCAAAATTTGTCATGAAGTTAAGAATTGGGTGTAGTATGTTAGTGTATGAATGGAAAACTCATCTTCAAACTTTAGGAGAAAATTTGGGATTGATATAAATAAATTTTGGCAAAGTTGCCTTCTGGAAAGTTGTAGATCTTTCTTTTATCTTTCCAACAGTATATAGTATGAAAATTTTGGACATCTGAGATAAAAGCTATGCCCTTTTTATTGTTCCATCTCAGTTTTGCTTTCGTCTAAAAAATGACATCATCTTCGTCTTACTATGACGTCAACATCGTCTTAGTTTTGTTTCGTCTCAGTTTCGCTTCCGTCTCAAAAATGACGTCATCTTCGTCTTAGTATGACGTTAACTTCGTCTTAGTTTTTCGTCTTAGTATGACGTCATCTTTGTCTTAGTTTGACTTTTGCTTAGTCTTAGTTTTACCTTTTTCTACCCCATTTTTGACCCTTTTAGAGGCCATATCTCGCTTTGAGGCCTTCATGAAAGTTATAGATCTCGAATTTCTCTTTCCAACAGCTAAAGAACACCTCGATCCAATATCTGTAGGGAAAGTTATGATAATTTTCCCAATCTTGTTTCATCTGATGACGTCACCTCGTCTTAAAAATGATGTCATATAGTATGTTCTATTTTCGACCCCTCAGATGAAAGCATTTGCCTTCGACATCTTCATGAGAGTTGTAACTCTTGAAGTCTTCTTTCAAACTATCCAGAGAACATCTCAATCAGAAATTTATACAGAAAGTTATGGCTGTTTCCCCGAAATAGGTTTAGTAAGATTGAGGTCAAAAACACGGTTGCTTCTTTTGACCATAACTTCTTCACTAGACCTCCAAATGACTTTATTCTTGAACCATTAGATTCGTAAGACTTTTATCTACACCTCCACCAAAAATCAAAGCTATCTGAAATGAAGTAAGAAAGATTGAGTGGAAAAAGTGGGACGGGTACAGTGAGTGTGCTTTTAAGTATTATGTACTGGTGTTATTCTACTGAACATACTTCAATATTTTGATGATCTCATGATCTGTAGAACTCAAAAAGAGATGATTTCTGATTTGTGGTAAACTAGAGACATGGAGCTACACATGTTATGAAGAAATTGGGATCTAATTCCGTCTCTAAGATGTTTAAATTTTAGATGGAAGTTGTGCATAGTATACTGTTTTGGGATAAGAGCAGTCCAAAAATGTTTGAAGTATATCTTTAGAATCACTGAACCAAATTGAATGATTTCGGTGGCATTAGAAACTTAAGACAATGGGGGACATTTTCTAGAAGAAAGTGTTATGTCAGAATGTTCAAGGGTATTTTTGGCAAGACACTTAAGTTTAAAAGAACATAAGCCTATAAGGAAGGATAAAATGGACTTTTTGG
>JANKOD010030570.1:0-15984 GCA_026284645.1 Erythroxylum acuminatum | reverse complement strand
AACAACAAAACCATGAATTAACAAAAGATCATCATGCTGAAATTTTAAAGAATGGTACAAAACTTGACTTTTAACCACATAACCTCACCTAATCTTTTCCTTTCCTTTCCTATGCTATATTCACCAAAACCTCTCTCATTTTAATCCATTATTTTCGAAAATTCTCAACCCTAAGGCCATGTACACATGCTGATTTTTTTAACTAAGCTACCATAACTTTTCTTCTTTCATTTTTCCTTCACAACACACTCTCCAAACCACTATTAAACAAACCTTAACAATAAAGTTATGAAATTTCAACTTCTTCTTCTCTCATGAAACCCACGACAATCACCCTACTAGTTTCTAATGATAGGAAACTCTTTCCTTTCTCATTCTTTCTCTAAAATCTCTTCCAATCATCCTTTTAAAGCATGAAAAACAAAACTCTCACCAATCAATCCATGAATTTCGAAAACCCTAATCCATACATAATCTGAATTTTTTTTCTCTTCCTCTTCTTTCCTTCTTCTTATGCTTCTAACCATCTATTTGAAACAAAGAAGAGAAAAATCCTAACAACATAACCAAAAACTTTCGAAAACCCTTACCTATGGAGTGACCCACGACTTCTTCTCTTTGCTTCTAAAGATGGAGATCTCTTTCTTTTCCTTTTCTTCTTCCAGAGAACACGTGAACTAACCTTCTTCAAGCATGAAAACCCTACTTCTCTTCTTCCTCTTTGATGGCCGACACCCTCCTCTTTGTTTCTTCAAAAAATTTCGATACTCTCTCCTCTCCTTGGTGTGTTTTCGGATGGCTAAAGGAATGACCTAGGTTTTGCTTCTTTCTCACTTATTTCTAAACTCAAAAACGACATAGCATAGGCTCCCTCCCTTTAAAATTTCGTGTAGCCTCCTCTCTTATTCCTAAGCCTTACATACTTCTAATTTAACCTAACCCTAACTTAAACCCTAAGCCCAACCTTCAAGCCCAAGTTATTTCCCTCCTTAATATGTTACAATTTTGTGGGCTTCCAATGGGCTTCCTCTTTTAATCTTCTCCCTTGCTTTTATCTTTAGCAAACAACCTTCTAATTTAACTAATAACCTAACAAGTCATGGGCCTCCATTTAAAAACCTTCCCAAGCCTCCTTCTTTTAATTTACTTAGCTAACTATTTCTTTAACCTAATAATACTCAAGCCCAATTCCTTCCTTCTTCATTTAAATGCAACCTAATGGATCCTAGCCCATAGTTTATTTCATTCCCTTACTTATCCACCTACTTGGGCACTAGCCCAAAGGCTTTCTTCCATCTTTATTTAAAAGACCATTAAGAGGGCTAAAAGGTATATAACCATATATCATCATCCAAATTTATCCTAACACCATCTTTTATTCTTTTCAAGTCTAGTACCAAAATTAAATTCTAATTTAACTCAATTCCTTCAATTAATAGTTCTTACTTAAGCACTAAAATCCCAAATTATTCTAATAAAGAGGATTTATTAATCTAAACCTCAAAATAAGAGCCCAATTCTTCTTCATTCCATAATATAAAAATAATTACAAGGCCCATCTTTATAAACCAAGACCATCTTATTCTAATTAAATTCCAATAACTCATAAAACTCTCAATTCATATAATTCTTTTTATTACTAACAATATATCACAAAATAATAATTTATCAACAAATCGAATATCACTAAATCCCTTCATTTAATAATCATAACCTACACAATAAAATCCTCAATTTATTCCAACCAAAAATTCAAAATTATCAAACTAAAACCTCAAAATAATTTAAACATGCCTCTTAATAATTTAATCATGCTTATTACGAATCGGGGCCCAACAAAGGTAGTTTCCATATTCCTTTGCTCTTCATTAGTATTTATATTTACATTATTTTCATCCATTGCTTTTCTTCTAATAGGCACCCAAGCATTATCTTTCTCCTTCTTCTTAGGTCGCTGTTAGTAGTTTATGGAAATAGGGCCCTCTATAAGCTTCCCTTTTGATGGAGATTAAGCATCCTAAATGGCTTCAAACAACACAAAAGGAGTGGGACATGTTGGAGAGCTTGGACAAGGAGAACACTTAAACAAACTCGACAAAGTGTTATTAAGGCAAAAGATCCATTAGAGAATCTTGGAGGACCAATGACACAATTATAGGCTATATATGCTAAAAAGGCTCTCAACGATCTGATGATGGATCTGTATGCAAGGAAAGAAGTTAAAACACTTGCAAACACGTCAACTAAGTTTATAATGATGATTTAAGGTTTAGAACAATGTGTTGGACTTATTGTAGAAGGCTAACTATGCTATACAATTAGAAATAACTTGCTTGTAGCAATTAGGTTGTTTTGAGTATCTTTAGGCCATATTGTGTAATTTGTTTGAGCTGACTTAGATAAGCTCACTTAGGCGTTTGGTTTATTTTGGGCCTAAAATGCATGTTTAGAAGTCTATCACGCTTATTTGTTAGGAGTCTAAAATTTGGGCCGAAATTAACTTCTTACCCTTGTGGGATTTGACTTAGGGCATTAGTTTATTATATAAACATTCTAAAAATCACTTGTAATTAGATTTGATTGATTTTTAGATTCAATAAACACGTCGAGTTGATCTTTTCATTCCTCCAGAGAAATACTTTCTAGTGTTCTTTAAAGATTTTCATTCAAGCAAGGGCTTATGAAGATTAAAATCCATCATCATCCCCAATCCCTTTCTAATTATATAGGTGTGTAGAAATACTTTCTTGAGTCATTATTTCAATCTTTATTCATATATAAAGATCCTTGGATCTTAAGTACCTGATTTATGCTTCACTCGGTCTGAGGTGAAGAGCATATTAGTTTTTAATATCAGATCCTTCATCTATTGTTAAGGTTTGTCTTAACTTGTGTCTTTACCTTCTATTCAAGTTATGTTCATTGTGTTCTTTAAGTTCTTGAGTCTTTTTGATTCCTTTATTGGAATCTTGAATCTATTTTCTTAAAGTTTTGATCATTTCTTGAATTTTTTTAAGTCCATTCATATTCTCCATTATTTTCTATCTATTTCTTTAAATTTTTGTGATGGATAAGACCAATCTTAATTATGGTTAATTCCAATCTGTGTGTGTTAAAATAATTTAGTATGGCTTGATCTTTTGATTTCTTGTTAAATCTTTGAATTCGACATAGTAATCCAATTGAATCTTGCAATTCTAACTTTAAATATTATTTCTTGATTATGTTCTATTGAGTTTCTTGTTAAAAAATAGATGAAATGAAAAGAAAAAGAAAACATATCAGAAAGAAAAAGAAAATCAAATTTAGTTGGAGTCCTTTCGTAATTAGTTGTCCATATATTATCCATTCATAAAGCTATAAAGATTGGAAAAATCATACTTAGGTGGTTAGGGAGTTACAACAAACTAGCTCCAAATCTGTCTAAAACTAATCTAAATCTTTGTTTAGCCTACTTGTAAAAGTGAATTACTAATTTCTCTTCTCAATTCTGGTTGTAATTGAATAACAAGATTGTATCTCAAGATTGCAATTGCTAGTTTCTGAAGATAAGGATCAGAGGCTTAAAACTTCAAAAAAAAAAGCCAAGGTTCTTATTATGTTTTCTGAGAAACCAATTCTTTTCATTAATAAACAATTCAAGAGCTTGAAAATCTTAATTCTTGGATCAATTTTATTTTGATTTGTTGGTATTACTAAAGTCTCCACAGATTTAGCTTGTAAGTTTCATATTTTTTGGCCTATTAGTTTCTTTTTCCTTGTCTTCCATACACCAAATTGGTTTTTAGGAGTGGAAATTGAAAGGGACAGGATTTGAACTTGTTCTTCTTGAAAGAAAAGTTTAGTTTGTAAAAAATCTTAGAGTAAGGATATTATAAGTGATTTAGAGAGTAAACATATAAAGGAGAGATTGTTTTCTTACTAACATTTTATTGCAAGATCTAAATCATGTCAAGTACTAGAAATTCATCATCTTCTAGTAAGGATAAAGAAATATTCAAAGGTAGAGAGATGGAGAGCGATCCTTTAATTTTGAAATCATCACATATGAAATTTGAAAGGTTGTTTAAGGAAATCAAGGATACAAAGGAGAAGATGGCAATATGTTATTGAGGTTAAATTCTCAATCCAACCTGAGGAAGATAACACCTGAATCTAGAAATGTCCATGATGAGTTTGATGGTGATGATAACCAATTAAACACCTTTGAAGATGTGGGTAAGAGGAAGAATGGGTAGGAATAGTGGGGGCAAAATCGAGTATAGGAATGAGTTGAGGATAGATTAGATAACAACATAGGTAGCACTAAGATAAAATTCTTGCCTTTATTGGGAAGATGGATCTGAATGTGTATCTAGAGTGGTAGCGAAAAGTGGAGTTAGTGTTTGAGATCTATACTTTTTTTTTAAGAGAAGAAAGTCAAATTGACAGCCTTTGAATTTAGAGATTATGCGGTATTTGGTGAGACCAATAAATTATAGGTAAGAGAAGAAACTAAGAGCCACCATTCAATACTTGGGAAGAGATGAAAGTTGTCATGCGTTGGAGGTTTTTGCCAAGCTTTTAATGTATAGAACTTTACCAAAGATTGTAGAATCTTACCAATAAAGAAAAATTGTGGACAATTATCATAAAGGGATGGAGGTAGTAATGAAATAAGCAAACATTGAGGAAGATCAGGAAGGTACTTTAGTTTAGTTTATATATGGTCTTAAAACTGAAATTGCCAATGGTGTGGAATTGAACCATTATATTAAGTTAGAGGATGCAGTGAATATGGAAATGAATGTTAGAAGATAGCTTAAAAAAGAAGTTCACTAACTATACAAGTTTTTCTAATGCAATAATGACCTCTTAGAACATTCATAAAGTAAAAAAAAAAAGATAAAGCACTAAACAACAAATTTATAACACCAAAGCTGAAAACATCTCAAGGGGAGAAAAATAAGGCTAATTTCCCTTCAAATTTAAAGAGTCATGATATCAAATGCTTATAGTGCATGGGAAGAGGAAATACTGCATCTTAATGTTTAAACAAGAAATTGATAAAAATTTGGAATTTATAATTCATTTATAAAAGTGAAGATGAAGACTATACTGACATGCCTGAATTGGAGGACATTGAACAAAGTGACGATGAGCCAAAATTAAGCAACCAATGAAGGGGAGATCATTAGTGGCTAGAAAAGACTTAAGCATTCATATTAGAGAAGATGAAGATTATGTAAGCTAACAAAAGGAGATTTGTTGGGGCATCCATGGTAATTTGATAGTGTGAGCAATCCTTAATGGTTACAAGATTCATTATTCACCATAGATGGCATAAAGTACACTCTTTCCCCTCTTTTACTAAGGTTATGTTTGGTTGGGGTTTTAATAATGGAATGTAATGTAATGTAATATTATTTCATCATTTGGGAGGAGGGTTTATAATGGAATAGAATGGAAGAGAAGTTCATATTACATCTCATTCCATCCTAAATAGTAAAAATGAACAACCTCCAATTTGGGAGGTTTAAGATGGAATGTAAAATGATAAACAACTTTACACTATTACACTATATTATATTATAAACCCTTCATTCAAACAACATTTCACTATATTACATTATGAACCCTTCCATCCCTCCCAAACAACAATTTTCTAGTATTACATCAATTTACATTCCATCTTAAACCTCCCAACTAAAAGAGGAATAAAACATCAAATTGATTTGATTTCTAGAGCACAATTGCCTAATCGACCAACATATAGAACAAACCTATAATATAATAAATAAATTCAAAGAAAAATGAAGGAGTTACTAAAGAAAGGCAACATACATGAGAGCTTTAGTCTATGCTCAATTTCATTCTTATTGATGCTAAAGAAAGTTGGTTTATCGCATATGCGTGTGGATTGCCTGGCATCAACGAAATCTCTAGAAAGTATTGCACCCTATCTCTAGGTTAGATGAAATGATTAATGATTTATATGGGGGCATTTTTGTTTTCAAAAATTGATTTGATGTTTTGTTACTATCAAATTAGACTTAGAGAAGGATGTGAGTGGAAAATAACACTGAAGACTAAATATGGACTGTATGAGTGGTTAGTAATGCCTTTTGGTTTAACTAACTCTAACACCTTTATGAGGCTTATGAACCCCTATTTTCATAAATTTCTTAGCAATTTTATTTGATGACATTATTTTCTATAATAAATTAATTGATGAGCATATTAAACATTCAAATAAAGAGTAGAAAGTAATTAGGTAAGAGAAATTTAATGTAAACTTGAAAAATGTTCTTTTTGCACTAGTCAGGTTTTACTTTTATTTTATGTGTTTAGTGCAAAGGGAATAAAGGTTGATGACAAAAAGGTGGGGGAAATTAAGGAATGGTTGATCCTCAGTTCAGTTAGTGATATTATGAGTTTCCAAAGGTTGGCTAGTTTCTATAGGCCATTTGTGAAGGATTTTAACTCCATTGATGCACCATTTATTGAGATAGTTAAAAAGAGTTTAGTATTTAAGTGGGATGATGAGCAAGAGAAGGCATTTAACTTATTTCAATAGAAACTTAGTACAACACTTATATTAGCTTTACATAATTGTCTAGCACAAAATACGAGCAATCTTAGTGCTAGATAGAAACTATTTGCAAGCTTTAGTGAGAAACTTAATGGGGTAGCTTTAAACTACCTAACTTATGATACTGAGATGTATGCATTGGTAAGGTCTTTAGATACTTGGCAACACTATTTATAGCTTAAAAAGTTTATGATCTATACTAACCATAAGTCGTTAAAGTATATTAAGGGACAAAACAAACTTAACAAAAATTATATTAAGTGAGTTGAATTTATAGGGGCATTTCTTTTTATGGTCAAGAATAAACAAGGAAAGGAAAATTTCATAACAAATGCTTTATTTAGGACACATGCCTTAGTAAGAACTTTGAATGATACATTACTAGGTTTTGAGCACACTAAGGACCTATACAATGATGATCATAATTTTGGCAATGTGTTTAAGGAATGTAAGAAATCTTCCTTTGGGAGGTTCTTTAGGCATGAGGCTTATTAGTTTAGAGAGAACATGCTTTGTATACCCCAAAGTTCCTTGAGAGACTTATTAGTGAAAATTATATGAGGGAGGTTAACAAGACACTTTGGTGTTAAAAAGAATTTTAATGTTTTGAAAGAACACTTCTTCTTGCCACATATGAGAAGAGATATAGAATGAGTATATTGAGTGTAGGCAAGCTATATTGAGATTATAGCCCTATAGATTGTACAAACCATTACCTATACCTATTGAACCATGGGTAGGCATCTCTATGGACTTTGTTTTATGTTTACCTAAGTCTAAAAAAGGTCACAATTTAGTATTTGTAGTTGCTGATAGGTTTTCTAAATGGCACACTTTATTTAATGTCACAAAACCAATGATGCATCTTAATTTACTGAATTGTTGAAGTTGTTCGGTAATATAAAGTTCTTAAAACCACTGTTTTTAACTGTGACACTAAATTCTTATATTTTTGGGAAACCTTTTAGGGAGAAGTTGGGAACTAAGCTTTTGTTTTCTACAATTTGTCATCTACAAACTGATGGTCTAACTGAAGTGGTTAATAGAACTTTAGGAATTTTGTTGCATATTATTATAAGTAAAAACTTGAAAACATAGGAAAAGTCTTTGCCTTTTATTGAGTTTGCATATAACTAAACTATACATAGTGCTACTAGTTTTTCACTGTTTGAACTTGCTTATGGGTTTAACCTATCATCTCCTTTAGATCTTATTCCTTTGTCATTAGGTAAAATAGATAGCTTGGATGGAAAAAGGAAGGCGAAATTGTGAAGAAGCTTCACGAGAAGGCATAGATGAATATAGAGAAAAAGATGCAACAATATGAGAAGCAAGCTAATAAGCTTAGAAGCAAGTGATATTCAAACTTGGTGATTGGGTTTGGGTGCACTTTAGAAAGGAAAGGTTTCCAAGTAGTGGAATGAATCAATAATAACACATTAAAGATATATCTATTAGGTAAATAAGATGTTCATAATACTTTCAACATTGTTGATCTATCTCTTTTTAATTTTTGCAGATGAAGAAATTGATTTGAGGATAAATCCTTTTAAGCACAGGGGGAGTGATGGAGATTAAGCATCCCAAGTGGGTTCAGACAATAATTTTAAAGAAATTGATTATTTGTAGGTAACTCAACCTTCCTTTAGCATTCTATTGTTTACTTTAAGTCATTTTCATTAATAATTGTTTGGGCTAAATTCTTTTATCAATAAGTTTATTAAGGATTAGGTTAGTTTATATTTATTTATGGTTACTTTTTTTTGTGATTTTTATGGTTTTGATTTGGTAGTTATAAAGTAAGGAAAAACAAGCATAGCAACTAAGTTCAAGAAATAGGCTAAAGGCACACCTAAAAATTAGGTATACATTATATTTAGATAATGATTAAAACTTAGGACATACCTTTTTCACAAATGGTGTTTATGTATGAATTTGCAATTTTTTTAAAAGATTCATATCTTAGAATATGCTAGTATCCCAAACCATGTCTATATTTACATTCGATGCATAAGAATCAAAGAGATCCATAGCCTAAGACATGCCTATATCCCAAGCTTTTAACAAAAAGATGACAACATGTCTATGTTTGAATTTTGTATAAGCAAATCCATAACCTAAGATACATCTAATCTCGAAGAATTTAAACATTTCACTTCATGATACAACTATTTTTTCACCTAACCTTTTAACACTCACTTATATTTCTCTTGACTTTTATCAAAATCACTAATTGAAATACCCTCCAAATAAAACCTAGTCTATTTTAGCAATCCAAATCCCTATTCACCAATATTTCTCCGCCTTTACTCCATAAATCTTTTTTTAAAGTTAAGGCACTAGTTTAATAAATTTTAGGGATTTCTTGATTTTAAGCATTTCAATATAATCAGTCCTTCTAAAGTTATAAATCAAGCAAGAGAATTAGTTTTAGGTCATGTTCAAGCAAAAGGAAGGTTAGAGCACACATAATATCTAATATCAATTAACTAGGAGAATCTACCACTAAAGAACACACTTTTTTTTATATTCCTTGAGTCCTTATACACGTAAATTTATGAAATTATTAATCTCGATCTTTTGAACCAAATACGAGTGTGTATTGATTGGCATCAAAGTTAATAGGCTTAATTGAAGATGTTGAGATGTAATTTGATAATGTAAGTTAGATATTAATTTTTGGAGGCAAAGTATTCCTAAAGGGAAATAATTAGAATTTTGGCTATTTTTGAGGTAATTATGCATGTTAGATTAGATAAGGAGGATAAAATTTGATTTTGTCTTAAGAGAAGGAGAATGGAGATATCATTCATTGATTTTGAAGTGTATTATGTATTTTACACACCCAAGTGAGTTGATATGTGTTTAATTGTTAATATATTTAATTATTTACACTTAGCGATTATTGACATAAAAATGCTTAAGATACTCACTTTAATTCATATATGATTTTAGGTACAATTTGGAAGTAAAGAAATTAAAGTGAGTCGAAAGCACGACACGTGGGCCATTTTTCGAAGATTAATTTTTAATTGTCTTCATGGAGCAAAAAAGAAGAAAATTAAAATACAAGAAAGAAAACACAAAAGAAGACAACCAAGAAGCTGTGAAATAAAATAACACAGCAGCTGGAATGAAACAAAAACGGTAGCAGTCCATGAAGAAAACGCCAGCATTTGGACAAGCCAGGAGCACCAAGGAACGACTGCATTTCAGTGTGCTAGGCCAAAGAACTCAGCATGTTAAATTGTCAAGTCTAGCAATAGTGCCACAGAAGAGTTGTGTGTGTTTTACGTTGCATTGTGCGCAAAGCGCAGGCGTTGACGATGTGCGTTATGTGATGCATTGTGCGTAAAACGCGTAACGCGTCTGCGTTCTAAAGAGAAAAGGTGGTGTTCTATTAAGAGGGCAGCTTATTAATTTGTCTAATCAGCAACAGTGGTGGGCATGAGGAGCGCATCGTAGGCGAGGAGGTGTAGCAAGTGGCTGGCGATTTGGGCGCCGGCGTGAAGGCTGGCGGTTGTGGCTTAGAGTAGCTCCAGCTCGAGAGTGGCGTGAGAGTAGACGAGGAGCTTGTGAGCTGGGAGAAGGTTTTGTGTGTGAACAGTGGCATGAAGAATATAAACCCCTAACCTTATTTGTCCAATCAATGAACAGTGGGCAAGCTACAGTGAACAGTGAGAGGAGAAGAGCTGCATTAGAGAGGGAGGTAATGAAGGGGTCTTCGATGGGTGATATAACATGGGGGCTGAGGCATTTTTTTGGGAAAGACCCATGAAAGGCTAGGCATCTCGATGTTGGTTCGGAGGCGACATCGACATCGATGACTCGGGTTAAGTATTTTTTAATTATTTTGTTTTTTATTTCTCTTATTAGGAATTGATTGTGTTATCCTACGTTAATTGAATTGGATATTGTGTATGGATAATTGGATTTTTGTTATTATTTGGTTATTTGTGTATGAACCCATTGGGTATTGTGAGATGATGATTTTAATGCATTCATTGAATCATTAATTGCAAACCCATTGCTAGAATTTCGATATAATCCGTAATTGTTATATTGAAATTCATGTGTAGCAACTAATGATTCGTAATCATTAGGGATAACATAACCTAGGTTAAATGACGCATCGTATGTGGTTGTTGCCTTAATTAATCAGTTTTCATAATTCATAATGCTAATGCCCAATTGAATTTAGAGATCGTATCCTAGGTTATTTGGTGGTTAGGTTTAATTAATAATCGTATCTTAATTAAACACTACCTAAAGGAAAACTTGGGTTAATTATTAACTCACAATTAATAGTTACTAGGCGAGGTTAGAGAATAACAAATCAAAGAAATATGTTTAATTAGGGTGTAGGCTGAGATTGAACTAAAGAACTAAGTCCCTACCGAATTCCCCACTGTTAACATTTTTCGTATGTTTTCTTTAATTTGTTTTCATTAGGTTTGTTTTTGTTTTATTTTCTTGTTTCTAAAAATCCAAAACCCCCCGTTAAACCTAAACACCAGTTACTTTCATTTCAAAAACTTTACACACACTCTCTGTGGGATCGGTCTAGACTCACCACTGTTATAATAGCAAGTTTAGTTATTTTATTTTGACCAGCGTTACAATGTGCTGTCAATTTTGGGATCGTTGTCAAAGAGTGTGGTGTTTTAGTTTTTGTTTGTGATTAATTGGTGTTTTGTAAATATTTGTTCGTAATTGGTTTCTTTTCAATTATTTCATTATCCTTTCCTTATTCTGTTTCGTGTTTGTGATTTATTAAAAAAACATGGATGGAAGTAATTTTTCTTTAACTCTTATTTTCAATCCTATAACCAAGGTTGGACTTATCAACCTAACTTTGGATATGGATGGGATAACTATCAGAATTACTTCTATGATAGTTTGCAGGACACACAACAATTCCCGTGTGGACTAGAAGTTTCTTGCCACAACTCAGGTGCACCTCTGGATGATTATATCAAGACTTGTAATGCTGGTCATCTTCAATTTCAACAAGGTATGTAGCAGCTTCAAGAGAGTATATAACAGGCCTAACAGAATACCCTACAATTTTAGTAGGATGAAGGCAATCTTGGACTAGTTTCCAAGATGTAGATAGCCAACAAAACTCGGGTAAATCTCTGGAAGAATTGATGAATGTTGTGATTTCTAACAGTCTCTAATTTCAATAGAGCCTACAATAGTAATTGCAACAGTTCCAACAGGAAATGAGGCATATAACGTCTAGAAACCAGAACTTGTTAAGCTAAATGGGTAAGACGGCAACGAGGATCGACTACCTAGAGTCACAAATGGAAGAGGAGTATGCCATATCAACCCGAGGTATACCCTACGGATGTTAGTATAGAAATCTTACAGAGTGATGAGGAGCTTAAGAATTTTGAGAGCATTTGACCGCGCGTCCTTACGCTAGTCAAAATAAAATAACTAGACTACTACTATCGCAATGGCGAGTCTTGGTCGATCCCATAGAGAGTGTGTGTAAAGTTTATGAAATGAAATTAACCAGTGTTTAGGAAAAAGGGAGTTTGGATTTTTAAAGAAGAAAATAAAATAAAACTAACTAATAAAAACAAATTAAAGAAAACATACAAAAAATAATAAGAGTGGGGAATCCGGTAGGGACCTGGTTCTTTGGTTCAATCTCGGCCTACACCCTGACTAAGCATATTTGATTAATTTATTGTTCTTTAACCTCTCCTAGCAATTATTAATCATGGGTTAAAAATTAACCCGAATTTTTCCTTAGGTTTTGTTTAATCAAGACATGATCGTTAATTAAACCTAACTACCGAACAATCTAGGATGCGATCTCTAGATTTAATTAGGCAATAGTATTACGAATTAGGAAAACCGATTAATCAAGGCAAAACCACATACGATGCATCATTTAACCTAAGTCATGTTATCCCTAATGATTACGAATCATTAGTCGCTACACATGAATTTCAATATAACAATTACGAATTAAATCGAAATTCTAGTAATGGGCTTGAAATTAACGATTCAATGAACGCATTAAAATCATCAATTCACAATACCCAACGGGTTCATACACAAATAACCGAATAATAACAAAAATCCGATTATCCATACACAATACCCAAATCAATTAAAATAAGATAACACAATCAATTTCTAATGAGAGAAATAAATAACAAAATAGTTAAAAAAATACTTAACCAAGGTCATCGGCGTCGATTTTACCTCCGAACTGACGTCGGGACGTCTAACTCTTTATGGGTCTCTCCCGAAAAACTACTTCAGCCCCCATCTTCATGCCTAGCCAAAAACCCCTTTGATTTTGCCCTTAATTTATTTCAGCCCACTGTGCAAGCTCCCCTTCTCTCTCGGTTTGCAGCTCCTATCTCACAGCTCTCCAAGCCGCAGCCACGCTAGTGCCAGCGACAGCTCTGCTAGTCAAGCCTTCACGTCTCCTGCTGCGCACACTGTGCTTGTGTCTGCGCCTGCGCGCAACTCCTTC
The DNA here is from genome assembly GCA_026284645.1 of Erythroxylum acuminatum. Taxonomy (NCBI): domain Eukaryota; kingdom Viridiplantae; phylum Streptophyta; class Magnoliopsida; order Malpighiales; family Erythroxylaceae; genus Erythroxylum; species Erythroxylum acuminatum. The sequence continues at coordinate 2,911 of JANKOD010030570.1, read as the reverse complement.
AGCCCGTTACTCCCTTCTGTATGATTTATTTTTGCCTCCCTATAGCTCTCCTCTACTGTTGATGATGTGACCAATAAAGGTCACACATCAACTAAAACCTTCTGCCCATCCCCCCTAGCGCTCCCGTCCTTCTATTGATTTATTACTCTCATTTATTTTGCGTCTATTGCGTATTGCTCTCGCGCCTGCTGCCTCCTTGCCTTGCCTGATGTATTGTCGTTCCTCTCTTTGTACTCATTAATCACTAAGTGTAAATAAACATATTAACAATTAAACACATATCAGCATTACTCAAGGAGTTACTTGTGTGGAAGAAGCAGAGGAGGAGCTCAAAGCAGAAAAAGCTATATCTTTTAGCTTGGAGGTAAATACTGAGTTCCATTTTGTTCTTGAGAATGGCTCTTTACTTTTACCTAGCAGGTTAGAGGAAGTAAACGAGGAAGAAAAGGGTGAAGAGACATTGGAGATCTCAATAAAGTATGGACTCAGTAGAGACTAAAAGTCTAAGGATAGGGAGGACATTGAATGAGAATGATGATCAACTAAGGCCCTATCCAGAACAACCTCGTATGGAAGTGGCGCTAACTGTAATACCTAAAGATCACAATTTTGTCACATGAGAAGGAAACATGGAGTCGAGCTGGCGACTCTAAACCAAGGCGCTTCTTGGGAGGTAACCCAAGGGAAGTAAATTTTTTTTTACATTTTCAATTTTCTTTTTATATACATATGTGTTGTTTGTTAGTTTGTTTTACTTGTTTTAGGTTTTCAATCAAAATGATATAAAGAATAAAACAATCAAATAAACATTTTCTCATTTTCTGTTGCTTCTGAGATTATATAGTCGTGATTAGAGTGCGAATTGATTAGAAAATTTTATAGCAACTTTAACATGTATTTTTACTCTGGTGATTGGTCGATATGCATTACCTTTAGAAGATTAGTGACTAGTGGTATACAAGGCTGGTAAGATTTTGAGCCTTATTAGACTGACACCTTCATTTCAGTCTCATTGACTTTTGATAATGTGTAACCTTTATGACATGTACATCCTGATTTTGCTTTGAATTTCTATTTGAGACCGCATTTTTATCACATGCATTAACATGGAAATGATTAGGCATTCTTTGTTTCATAAGCTACATTAGCCAAATAGCCTACCCATTATATGATTTTCCTTTTTGATAAGCCCCCTTGAGCTTTATTTGCCTTTTCTTTGTGTGTTAGTCATATTACATGCTTTAACCTAACCAAATGTCCTTCCCAAGCCTTAAAGTTAGTGAAACATTTGTTGATTGTTGAGTTTGTGGATATACAAAAGTATAAGTGTAGGGGTATGTATATGTGTGGGTTGATTATAATGTTAGGATGTTATTTTATGTCTTATTATTGAAACTCCCATGTTGATGTAGTTTATTTTAATTTTTATAAGAGAAAAGAAAAAATGAAAAAATGAAAAAAAAAAAGAGAAAAATTTTTGTTTAAATAAATGTATCAAAGAGTAAGTGCATAAGTGGTTTGAAAGGTTATTCATACTTGATGCATCCTCCTAAAGTTGTTATGAATGTGTTATTGGAGTATGTTGAATATGAGGTAAATGTTGGCTTGGAAGGTTAACTCTTTTGTGGTTTCAACGTATTTTCATCAATTGTATGAGTGATTTCTTCGGATTGGTATATGCTTCATGTGGTTTGTGTGTGAGAGCTGAATGGGGTTGTGAAATATAAATGATACATTTGTCATAGCTAACGGTAGTTTTTGATGAGTGTTGCTTTGTTTCACTAGCTTAATAGATTTCAAGTTACTTGACCTAAATACATCTCACTTTACCTTTATCCACATTACAACCTTGAAAAGTCCTTTGATTCATGATTTTTCATGTGAATTTTAGTGCTGGAGAAATAAAATAATATGAAAAGTTGTGAATTGTCATGATCATGAATGGTGTTGAGTGTACCCGTGGATATATATTAGTTAAACACATTTTTCGAGTCTACCATTAGATTGCTCAGTTTTTGAAGATGATGAATGTTGATTGATTATAAATAAAAGCTTGAAATGTTGACTTCTTGTTATGATTTTTGAAAGTCATTCATCTTTATTTATGATTATGTGTTGGGACCCGATCTAGAAATCGGACCCCAACCGGAAAAGCGGAAACGAAAAGACTAAAGAGTTTGCAGAAGCGGAAGAATCGAAAGCGAAATGAATTCAAAAGCCAATCAAAGGGCTCGAAAAACGGAAACAAAAGCGAAAGCGCTAGCTCGAATCAAAACGAAAACGAAAGGACAAAAATGTAAAATACGAAACAATGAACGGAAGGGAATCAAATTCGGAAACAAACAAAACAAATTCGAACCGATACAAATTTCTGACAAATCGAAGCGGATCCGACATCCGAAGCGTGAACAAAGAAACTATCGCGTTGGAAACCTTAGACTAAAACAATCCAAAAACCGGTATAAATTTTTTTTCCTCAGATTACTCGATTCCTTTTTCTCTTGATTCAAAACTTATTCAAAAATCCCATATATTTTCCCTTTTGGGAATTTATCCTCAATCAAAACTTATTCCTACAAATTCTATCACATCTCATAATTCGGCAATTTAATCAAACTCTTATTATTCTATTCTTTATACCAATTTTATCGAAAATCGGGCAGCATAACGGCTGCATTTTGCAAAACCCAAAAATCTGCAATGTTTTAAAACACACTTCTAAAATCACATCCAACCTTAACAACCATCATCGGACCTCCTGTCCGGAAACCCAGCATACACAACACAATCCTATACCTAATACACTTCATAAATCTCAATCCAGAAATCCATCATCAGAATCAATCTCATTCATATACATCTCAAATCAAAATACATATTCATAATTCAATCTAAACTCAAACCAAGTATA
>JANKOD010030508.1:0-16013 GCA_026284645.1 Erythroxylum acuminatum | reverse complement strand
CCTTAGAGGCCAAATTGATTTTTCTGTCCTTCATGAAAGTTGTGGGTTGCTTTCTGATCTTTGCATTGATATAAAATGTGACATTTTTGGACCTTTGAGTTGAAAGATATGATTTTTAGAAGTTCTTGCACTGTTTAGGATAACAAGTTTTGGATAGCCAATTTAAAATGAATTTTTGACCCTTTTGGAGGCTGTTTTGGTTTTTAAGTTCTTCGTGAAAGTTGTAAAGCTTCTTTTGAGATTTTTATTGACACTAAGTTTGTAATTTTTGGAGTTTTGAGTGAAAAGTTATGAATTTTTGGAGTTTAGTGATTTTAATAGAAAAAGAAAAGAAAAATCGAAGCCAGATGGCTCGCGATCGCGACCGGCCCTTTTGGCGCAGCGGCTAGCGATCGTGAGCCGGCCATTTTTCACTGAGGCTCCCGATCGCGAGTCGGCCATTTGTCTCCGTTGCGACTGCGAGCCGGCGACTGTGCGATTTTAATTTTTATAATTTGAATTTTTGTTCCATTCTTTTGCTTATATCTTTTCAGTCTGACATCCGATTGATTTGGTTTTTGAAGCGTTGGATTCCTAAGAAATCCCTCTATCTTTCCATACCAATTTTGTGATTTTTAAGATTGAATTGAAAAAGATTGATTGAATCAAAGTGAGAGGATTGGGTTTAAGGTAATAAGTTGGATGTTTTTCTAAACATGCTTCAGTGTTTTGGCGATATCTTGATCTATAGAGATCCGAATGAACTGATTATTATTGCAAAATAAAATAAAGACATGGAGCTGCAGGTCATATGAAGGAATTGAATTTCAATTTAGCCCATAAGATGTTCAATTTTTGGAGTGAAGGTAGGTGAAATGTTTAGTCTTAGTTTAGTATTGGCCTGAAAGTGTTTTGGCCATAACTTCTTCATTTCTGAACCAAATTGAGCGTTTTTTGTGTCGTTGAAAACGTAAATCGATGGGAACAAATGTTCTGAATAAGTCGGTCTGAAATTCCAAATGGAAGTTCCCCAATTATGCTCAGTAAGTTATAAGAAATGAGTCCTCCATGCTTTTATGATTTCGAATGTTGGACTTCGGAAACGGGGTCCAACACATAAATTCCTCAATATCCTCGTCTAAAGACAAGTTATTGTTAGCTCGAGTTCCAGTATTTGCTTCCAAAATGGGAGCATCCATAATCAAGGAATCATCCGGTGGTCTTCCTAGAAGCTGTTCACCCAAAGTAGCATCAGCAAGGACAACGCCCAAATCGGCAGACGTAGAGACAGCTTCCTTAGTAATGCCAGGCTTAGATCCCATAACTTTAGACGATGTGGAGTCAGCGATTCCCATAACCGAATCATTTTTCTTGTTCAAAGTAGAAGGGAGGTTAACAATGTCTTTCTCCAAGGCATTCCTATTTTTGAAATCAAAGAAGTCTCCTAAAGTGGGCTTAGTGATTCTCTCTTTAGTGGATGGTCCGACATTTTCTTTGTGAAAGGAGTTAGATGAGTCCCTATTACTTCCATACTTACAGCCCAAACTTCTTCCTCTGTTTGACTTGGCCCACGTGTGAGAATAGAAGGCCATTGTCGTGAAGAATCATGCACCGGATCAGTGTTTCTAGGAATACCCTTAACAGATTCCTCGTTGCCTCCTAGAATCTCGACATCCTTTTTAGCTAAAACTGAATATCTGGATCCTTGATTCTCATCTTAATCCTTAAACCCATGATTTTTGCCCTGAATACTCGGTTTCCTCTTCTGCTTCTCAACCACCATCCATGGACCGAAATCATCTTTCCTTGCCTTTGAGTTCGTCACCTGAGAAATATTCTCATTATCTGGCAATTCCTTAAAGGAGCAATGAGTATCGAAATGACCATATCAACCACAAGAGAAACAAACTTCAGGAAGGTTTTCATATTCAACTAATTGAACTTCACCATCAATCTCAAACTTGGATACAAGCGGCTCCATAAGATCAACTGAGACTGCCACCCTTGCAAACCGAGCTCTTTCAAAATCGCTTGTATTGAAATCAATTTTAAGAACAAGACCCACCACTGCCAAAATGGCTTTCATCACATCTTCAGGATAATACTGCAAAGGGAGTTCTGGAAGACAAATCTAGACTATTGTCTTGCTTATATAAGGGTTCTTCACTCTAAAATTAGGAGTCCAAGGCTGGACAAGTAGATACCTACCCATAATAACCCAGGGGCCTCCTATAATAGCATGATTATAATCCTTCTCGTTATTGAACTAGATCAAGAAAAAAAAACCTACCAACATCAAGAGTTTTAGCCTCACCTAAGTTCTAAATTGCACCAAGCCTAGAATAGAGCAACTTGTAGCCAATGTCCCTCCCAAGCAAACGAACAATCACAACATTGTCCAGATTTCTATTAATCTTGTTTGTGAGGGCCATGGAGAGAGTAAAGTTAGGAATGTTACCGGTTTTATCATTCAGAACATCACCCTCCCCCACTGTGATCTTCTTGACTGCCATAACATCCTCCATGGTCAACTCTAACACAGCCCTAGCCATCAAGCAATCTCTATAGCCATGAGAGGCAACACCTGGATCTCGGTGTTTAACCTTCTTAGTTGCTCTATCTTCTTCCATGACCTACAAAGAAGGGGTCCCTAGAGGACTGGCCATCTACAGGTCAACTTCAATTAGGTATATGTGGTTCAGAAATATGTTTTTTTTGTTTATAGAAAGCGTTATGTCATAACATAAGTATAAACCAAAAGCCGTAAATCTGTAAGAGGGGAGCTTCTACAGGCGTCATAAGTTGCCACCGTCTAGCCTCTGACTGCTTCATCTATTGCACTTCCCGATTTGTGTTAATCAAAGAAGTGAAGATGAATGCCACTGGAGTGTCGATAAAGGGCTAAAGGAGGAAGCCGAATGTTTCGAAGTTGGTGTGGCGGTCGCAGAAGATTGGGCAGCAGGTTCCTGTCAGCAGGACCTCCAGATGCAGCTTCCCGGCAGCAGATCTAGAGTCAGCTGCAAGTGTTCATGTCCAGATCTCCCCCGGAAGACAAGCGAAGCTCTCGATATGCAAGACGCCGAAGACGATGTCTACAGCAGCGTTGATGAAGTGTTCGATAGGGACGACGATGATGTTGCTGATTATGACTTCATCGCGGACGATTCCGATGATTCCCTTACGAGTTCACCGTAGCATTTCACTGTAGCATTTCCAGAGCGTTCAACTTCTAATTTTGATTCTTTAAGTAGAAGTGAGACGACAGAGACTCCATTTATTTAACTTAGGTTTATCTAAGCCAAAAGCAGACCTACATCTAAAACTCCTTTGAAAAACTTTGGTAATGCACTTCTTAAAAATAAGGGATAAAAGCTAAGATCAAAATTAAATATAAAGGAACTCATTTCTATTGTGATTATCCTACTTAATCAAAGCTCCTAATAGAGCAAAACAGGGGAAGAAATAGATGGACCCACTAATTTTAGAAGGACCTCATCTATTTAATCATGTCTATTTAGTGAAATAGTCATATCAACTAATAGGGCACACATTTGCATCTTTATTCATTCTTTTCTAAATCTTAACACTCAAGCACATTTTAATCCAAATCTCCAGTCTACTCTACAAAACAAAAAATATATGATTATAATCCATAATTATAAGCATTTTATTAATCAAAATGTAGGGAATTAATATGAAATATGTGTACTTTATGCCTAATATCAAATTCCTCCACACTTTGACAATACTTCTCCTTAAGCATACAATAGCTCAGAGTCATAAACCACTCTCCATATCCTTCTCTTTCATATCTCAACTCATCTTTGGATAACTCAAATCACCACATCTCATATTCCAAACCAACATACAATAGGAAATAAGCAATTCATAATATAAGTTTTCACAAACTACATAAATAAGCAATTATCCTAACAATCTTTTTAAAATCAAATGCAATAGCAATCAATACCCTCCCATTGGTTTCACTTTATACACTTGAAGTGTTTAAGGTATTAATCTCTCATGTCAACATAGGAAAACTCTTACCATTGGCTTGTTTATGTATCACATCTCCACCACTGTGTATTGGCTAAATGAAAAAAAATCCAATGGTCATTGAAATGATTATAATAGAGCTTAAGCAAAGTTTGAAAGAAAATTAAGTTATCAAATTTGAAGGAAATATACAAATCCATCCACATTAGTTTCATTTAAAAAATGCTCCACAATTCTCGTGATTCAAGTCATTTAACTATGATCATGCAAGATTTTTCTCATCTCTTCCTCTTTATATTTCTTTTCTTTTTCTTTTCTTTATATAGAGGAACCAAGAAAATTCAACTTAAATCACTTCACTACATTTTCCATAATGATATTTTAAGTCTCATGCAAATAGGCTCAGATAATACTTCAACTAAGGGTTCAAATTTATGGAAAAATCAATAAAATGGTAAATATCATTTATATTGTGGTTTATATGCAAGAAAAAGAAGGTTAAGGTTCAAATTGGTTAACTAGGGGAGATATAATCTAGGTAACTTTTTAAGAGTTCAAATCGTTCACTTAAATACCCTTATTAATTTGACGCATCTAGTCCAACAATATGGTCTCGATATATGTAACGAAACAAGTTTTAAACAATTGCTGATTTAGAAAATAGAACACAAGAAAATAAATGCTCATAGGTTTAAAAGCTCATAATGTCGGTTAACATTTATTATATCCTTTTGCACTTTTTATCTAAATCAATTGTCAAAAATGATTATTCAGTGTGTAATATGTGAGAACTCATCTATTTATGCTAATCTCCCTATTGCATTTCAATCTAAATCAACAATTCATAGCAACTCAAGTAATTTAGAAACAAGATTCAAAACAATTTAGACCTCTAAAATGAAAAGCAGATAACTTGTAATATCCTAGTTCGATTATTGTACTGTGTAATGTGTTGTACATGCATTTTATGGAGTATGCTCTATTTATGGTATACTAAAGTAATTTAAGCATCCAAATGTAATATTGAGGTTATAATATAGATCACGGATAGACCAGAGATGGTTCTCAGAAAATTTTCAAAAACTCTGAAAAGCTCTGAAATGAGTCTGAATGAGCTTTAAAAGCCCCAAAATATACTTTGGAGATTTAGGTGATACTTTTGAATGAAATTCAGATGATCTCGGTGACATTTAGTTATTTTCATATTCAATATGAAAATTCTTTCGAGTAATCGAAAAGTTACCGAATATTTTCAAAATACGATGAAAAGCTCCAAAATTAGGATTGGAGTCTATATGAATTGAAACGTGTCAAAATGGAGGTTGTTTGAATAGAATTTAGGTAATCCGAAATCATTGGACTAAAATGCCCTATCTGGAAAGTAATGGGTATTGATGATTTTAAACCCAATCAAAAATTTTAAAAGCATTCAATCAATGAATATTGACCTTAGTTAGAGTATTTCATGGTCAATTTGAAAATAAGATGGTTGTGGAAAGTTTTCGGGATTTAATTCTGTTAGTCGATCAATTAAATGCATTAAAGGGCAACTTGGTCTTTTTACATAATATTAGTGGATTGATGAGTCATTAGACATGACCATTGAGATGATGACATGTGTTTGAGGAGTCATTAGTCATGAAAAATAGGAAGGTTACATGTGTAATCCATTAAATGAGTATAAAAAGCAAAACTTAAGACATTTTTCTTCTTCCTTTCACCATAAACGTGAGAGCGATGAAAGAGTAATGTGAGAGACAAAAAAAGAAAAGGAAAAGAAGAGAAGCCAAGGTGAACATCAGCCAAGGAGAGAGGAAGAAGAGTGTAGTCATATTTTATGGAATTTGATGGTTATTTGGAGAAATCTTGAAGAATTCATCAAATACTCAAAACACTAGAGGAAAAAGTGGTAAGTTTCCCAGCTTAAATTTCTAATTTTTATGGGTTTTATTGAGTGAGATGGATGTGTTTAAGATCAAATTTGTCTTCGTATTACTTTGATGTTTCTTTGTATAGAATTAGTTGAATATGACGAGAGAGGAATGTTCTGTAGGATTCTATCTTAGGTTAACTTACACTAGTCCCAATATTTTAGCCATAACTCAGCCTAAAGACCCCCAAATTGAGTGATTCCAATTGGATTTGACACCTAATACATAGTAATAAATATCTCTAGAAGAGACCTAGAACTAATTCGAGATTAATGATATTGAAATTTGAGATCAAAAGTGGTAACCTGATACTGCCCCTGTGTTGAAACAGCTTGTGATGTTTGGTACATTTTTCATGATTTAGAAGTTGAAATGACATGATTTTTGATGATATAAAAACTAGAGACATATGGGAAAAAATGACTAGAAGACCTCAAAACAGAATTTGAACATTTACTATGTGAAAATTAAGGAACAATTGGAGGTATGGATTCGGTCATAACCGTGACTCATCATACATGATTGTAATATGGTGAATTAAATTGGGTGAGATTGTGTTTTAAAGGAATTGGCAAGTTAGAATGGATAAAATATGCTACTTAAGTGACTTTTGAAGTTAGATTTGGAAATGGTGACTAATAGGTTAGCTTATGGAAGTAAGCAGGAATATGATTAGCATACGTGTTACACGATTAGATACAAATCTTGAATTCAGTTAAACCAAATATATAGTTTTAATGCCTTATTTCCTAATTTGGAAATAAATTCCCAAGCGAAATGCATTTTGTGTAGGTAAATGAAAGCCACCGAATGCATGAGTTTGCTTGACGATAAGTTTACAAAACAGTTAGTGTATTTTAACTGTTTTATATGACTTAATTCTTTACAAAAGAATTGATGACATATGAGTGTTCTTTAAATTGAGTTTATGCTAATGGTTTTTATTTGATCATCAAATGAATATTTATACTGAGTTTTATGCAAATGATATCTTACAAGTGAATACTGCTAACATAAGTGTATGCCTTGACAATATATGAGTTGTAATTTGAAAGTTAAATTTTATATGATTGGGAGTTACATTGAAATAATTCAATTATGAATCCTCCTATACTTAATTTAGAAAATAAGACGAGTCATAAATGTAAGAGTTGCTTTTAATTATGGTACACCGCTAGACTTTATACATGTTATTATACCGGTATATTTATAATGATTAACCTATTACGAGTAAGCGATATAGAACTAGCTCCATAAATCGTGATTAATTAGCACATGTAAGCGATGTAGAAGTAGCTTCGTGACTTGTTACGAGTAAGCGATGCAGAACCAACTTCGTAACTACCAATATATAGTGGTTAACCTGTTACGGGTAAGCGATGTAGAACCAACTCTATAACTAGTGGCTAACTAGTCACAAGTAAGTGATGCATAATCAACTCCGTGACTTTATGCCTAGTGTACCTTATGATAAAGAAATGAGTGGTGGGCTATGTTGAGTAAGAAAAGTCATGTAATAATAATGCCACCACTATTTATTTTCAAAGTGATTTGAGAGGTACCATATAGTACCAATTCTAGAGACTGACTTATTTTTCAGTATTAAAGTTTTCAGAAAATTTATTGCCACCACTATTTATTGATTGAGGAAAATGGGAAATGGAAAGTTTTTTATGATGAGTTTAATTTCGAAAAGCATTTCGAAATAGTTTTTCAAAAAAATTGAAATTTTATTTTACAAAATATTATGTTATTACTAGATTTGATGATGCACGAATAAATTGTTATGGAAAATATTTTACCATAAGGTTTATGATTGTATGGAATATTGCAGTTATATTGTTATGAAAAGTTAAATTTTCTTGTAAACTGATTACACTCACTGAGCTTGTTTAGCTCACCTTTATTTTTATGTTTTTAAACAAATCACCTTAGGTATGGTTACAAGTGCTACAGTAATTGGGACTCTGTCTTAAGATTAGTTGTCATGTCAGGTGCTGCTGTGCTTCTGTCATTTTGCTATGTACATTTATGTAAAGAATGAATGTTTAATAAAGTTTTTAAATGGAATGCATAAATATGTTTTAGCTCTTAAAAGTTTATTGTAGTGATTGTTGAGAATTATTTGTCTGGGTTGCTTGTGAGTGAACTTAAAGTCCAAAATTTGTAGTTGAGAAATTGGTGTGAATATAGAAGTGTTTTCAAATTTTACAGGGCTTTTAAAAATTTTGGAAATGTCAAAATGCAGTTGTTATGCTGCCGAAATTTTCAATAAAATGATAGGATAAAAAGTTCCCATTATTTTCTGTGCTTTTAATTATTAAAGTATAAAAGGTTTTAAATAGTTGTTGGCTTGGCTTTGCAAAAACCCTTCGATCGGGACAGATATTGATTGGAGGGCTATCGTGGGGTCACCGGGAGGCCTCCACTTGGGTTTCAGAAGGGGAACTTCAGGATGGGTCCTTTCAGGTAGTATCAGAGCCTATTTTGAAATAAAGTTGTCTCTATACATGTTATGATTCCATAATGTATTTTTATGAACAGGGTAACCCAAAAAGTTTTGTTATTTTCCATGCATCTGAGTTTACAAAAAAATTTCAGTGTTATATAGTTTATTTTTGAATTCATAGCATTATGCACCGATAAAACTTGAGGGGTCCCAAAGCCACACCAGAGGCTCCAGCACTTGAAGTACCTTTAACTGGGAGACTGAGCATAAGGATGGATCACTAAGTGTTTTTCTTTATGAATCAACCCTTTCCATAATAGTGAATACCAGCAAAATTGCGGGTGGAATTTTGTTTTTACCTTAAGTGAACAATACAGATACAGGCAATGGCATGCTCTAGTAGCGAGTGGCCCTAGTAGTGTCAGGGAGTCTGATTGAGTGTATTTATAAGTTAGGCGCAAAACTATCTAATAGGAGTAGAGACCCTAAAAGTTCCCTAATTTGGTTGGATTGAGATAAGAATAATAAATTTAGATGGCTTGGTGATAGAAGGATAAGATGAGAAATATCATATAGTCAGAGGTTAGTCAAACCACTTACAATGTCCAGAGACTCCCAAAACAGTAGGAGCTCAATACCAAGGTGTAGCTAATGTAGAAGGAGTCCACCTACATAGGCTAGTGTAATTGCAGTAACCCAACATGATGCTGAGGATACGTTCGTATGGTGATAGGTACCGATAGTGATGAATATATTGAGATCGATTCCAAAACTATTCACTCATATGTGCTAAAAGATTTCGTTAGATAGATTAGTGTAAAGTTGGAGCTTTTGGAGTGCTATTTGATAATAACTATTTTCACTAAAGCTACGCCAATAGTTTAGAATATTCGTTGAGGTAGTTACATAGTAGTTAGAATTAGAAGCTCTCTAATGAGTTGATCTTATTAGACATCCATGACTATGAAGTCATACCAAGAAGGAAATTGACTAATAGTATGTTTTGTCAATATGGATTGCTTATAAAGGAAATTAAGATTGGTACACAAGGGAAGTTAGATAAGTATTCATCAGAAAATGTAGAATGCTCCCATCTCTTAGCATATCAGCCATGATAGCTAGAAAAGTACTAAGAAATTACTACACAAGTTATTTAGTTTATGACTCAATAATTATAGAAGTTTATGAGTTATTTAGCATTTTAATATTGGAAAAGTAATTTGTGAATATATCTGGAGGATGGAATTACTTCTTACGGTTGAATTCATTGAGGATTAATTATTGATACGAGTAATTGGTGACTAAATTTTGATATGATTCAATGTTATGACCTTATAGAGTGATTGATTAATCAATGTTAGCATAAAATTTTATTTTTAAGGTCAAGTCTATTTTGATTATACGGTGATTTGTGGATTCATACCAAGTAATGTCATAGATGACATTATGATGGAATCTTTAATCAAATTATCAAAATTAATGATTGAACAATATTTTTTTAGAGCAATGATCAGTTTAATATAAGCTTCCAATTATGTGTATATTAGGATATCGATTCTAAGTATTGGACATTCATTATTTTAGGTTCCTTTTGATGTAAGTCAATTGTGTTATTTCTTGAAAATCATATGAACGCAAATGGTGGTAAAATTTTCAAGGAAATTGTAGTCATAAGATTTGATCCATAATGAAACATTGTCTCAATAGAACTCAGAGGTATTATTTTACAGATAATTATAATTAATGATTGGGAGAATGATAAGAATTATGTATAAGACCTTTGAACAACTATGACGTGGAGATTTTAGATAATTAAATTTTTTTAGTAATTAATGAAGTCCCAGATTGAGTTTTGAGGTACCTGAAATCACATCAATGTTTTGTAATATTATAAATGGAAAATTAAAGATATTCTTATTGAACATCATAGTTGTACAGTGTAAGTATGAGGTATACTCCCTATTTAAAGAGACTGAGGTTTGATAAGCTTGAAATTGCATTACGAGATAATAACATTTAAACTATGAAGTAATTGAATGATTTTTACGTGAATAAGATATTATGTTATTGTCTTACAATATGATCTTAAATGATTGATTTGCTTCCAAAGAATATGATGCGAAATGACAAAGGTACAACAAATAGTCCACTAATGGTTATGGATTTGACATTCGAATGCTAAAGAGTCCATATGAGACATGAGAAAAATAAGAAAAATATGATTGAGTTTTGTTTATAATTATATACAGTGAGAAAGCAAAAGTTTATTATTCACAAGTATATAAGAACAATTTTTTGTGGAGAATCCCAATAAAAGTTTCATTAGTAGTAATCTAAGTAAATGTGAGTCATGATAGTGTTGAATGGATGGTTTCATGTATGGTTAAGTTAGCAAAGTTGTGACTAAACTGATTATTAGTGAGAAATAGAAAGCAATGATTTCAACAAAGGAGTTTCATGTGGAGATAAGTTGCAAATTCCGAGGGCATTTTATTGAGAGGTAACATTATGTTGGTGCTAGGTCAAGAATTGTGTGTACTAGTCATGGCTACACTTAAGAAAGAAATTATAGATTAAGTCACTCACCAATAGGTATTATGCATTTTAGGAACACAAAGAGGTATTATACCTTGAAAGTGCATTGAGATCGAAAAGGAATGAAAAGGGTGATAGCAAAGTATATGTTTAAATGCTTGTTAAATCAACAAGTCAAGGATGAGAGTCAAAGAACCCAAAAAAAAAAAGTTCAACCACTCCCTATTCGGGAATGGAAGTGGAAGCATATTATGGAGGATTTTATGGTAGCAATTTTGAAAAATCTAAGCTGATATGATAGTATATGGGAGATAAAGAATTAAAAATTTTGCCTATTTCCTAACCATCCAAGGCAAGTATCCTCTTGATAGATTAATCAAGTTGTAAGTGATTAGAAGTATATAGTTACATAGAGTGCTGGCATATAATGATGAGATAGATAAAATAAATTTGGTTGGATTGAACTAGTTCTGATAACTAAATAAGATCAAAAGTATATGGGTCAAAGTGATAGTACCTAAAATGGACAGTATAGCTAAGATTGGAAATGGAGGATGAATTTGGAGTTAAAACTTAAAAAATCAAAGAATTTTTGCGAATATCTTCATGGAAAGGAACAGTATGTTTTAGACAATGTGACAAGTTAAGCCCATGATATGTTGGTCCCTATGAAGTGATTGACATAATGGAAGCAAAAAGAAAGGATGCAAAGTCAATATCTGTATTTTTTAGATGAGTAAGTTTGTTTAAAACTTCAAGGACAAAATTTTATAAGGAGGGGAGAAATTATAATATCCTAGTTCAATTATTATACTGTGTAATGTGATGTACATGCATTTTATAGAGTATGCTTTATTATGGTATAATAGAGTAATTTAAGCATTCAAATGTAATATTTAGGTTATAATGGAGATCACGAATAGACCAGAGATGGTTCTGGACTCGACCAAAAATTTGTCGAAAAATTTCAAAAGTTTCGAAAAGTTACAGAATGAGTCCGAATGAGCTTTAAAAGCCCCAAAATATACTTTGGAGATTTAGGTGACACTTCTGAACAAAATTTAGACGATCTCGGTCACATTTAGTGATTTCCATATTCAATCCAAAAAAAAATTCGGGCAACCACAAAGTTACCAAATAATTTCAAAATATGATGAAAAGCTCCAAAATTAAGATTGGAGTCCATTGAAACTAAAACAGGTCAAATTGGAAGTTGTTTGCATAGAATTCGAGTAATCCGAAATTATTGGACTAAAATGCCCTTTTTAGAAAATAATAGGTATTGATGATTTTAAACTCATTCAGAATTTTTAAAAGCATCCAGTCAATAAATATTGACCCTAGTTAGAGTATTTCATGATCAATTTGAAATTAAGCTGGTTGTGGAAAGTTTTCGGGATTTAATTTGGTTAGTCGGTCAATTAAATGCATTAAGGGCAATTTGGTCTTTTTGTACTAATTAAGGGCAATTAGGCCTTTTTTCATGATATTAGTGGATTGATGAGTCATTAGAGATGACCATTGAGATGATGACATGTGTTTAAGGAGTCATTAGTCATGACAAATAGGAAGGTTACATGTGTAATCCATTAAATGAGTATAAAAAGTAAAACTTAAGACATTTTGCTTCTTTCTTTCACCATAAACGTGAGAGTGATGAGAGAGTAATGTGAGAAACAAAAAAAAAGAAAGGAAAAAGAAGAGAAGCCAAGGGTGAACATCGGCCAAGGAGAGACGAAGAAGAGTGCAGTCATTTTTTATGGTGATTGGGAAAAATCTTGAAGTATTCATCAAAGACTCAAAAGATTGGAGGAAAAAGTGGTAAGTTTCCTAGCTTAAATTTCTAATTTTTATGGGTTTTCTTGAGTGAGATTGATGTTTTTAAGATCAATGTTGTCTTGGTATTAATTTGATGTTTCTTTCTATAGAATTAGTTGAATATGACAAGAGAGGAATGTGTAGTGGGATTCTGTCTTAGGTTAACTTAAACCAGCCCTAATGTTTTAGCCATAACTAGGCCTACAGACCTCCAAATTGAGTGATTTCAATTGGATTTGACACCTAAGACATAGTATTAAAAATATCTAACAAAGACCTAGGCCTAATTCGGGATGAATGATATTGAAATTTGAGATCAAACATGGTAACTTGATACTACCCTTATGTTGAAACAACTTGTGATATTTAGTACGTTTTTCATGATTTAGAAGTTGAAATGGCATGATTTTTGATGATATAGAAACTAGAGACATAGGGGAACAAATGTCTAGAAGACCTCAAAACCTAATTTGAACATTTACTATGTGAAAAGTAAGGAATAAGTGGAGGTATGGATTTTGGACATGGGTCATAACCGTGACTCATCATGCATGATTGTGATACGGTGAATTAAATTGGGTGAGATTGTGTTTTAAAGGAATTGGTAATTTAGAATGGATAAAATATGGTACTTAAGTGTATAATGGATAAAATATGGTACTTAAGTGACTTTTGAAGTTAGATTTGGAAATGGTGACCAATAGGTTAGCTTACGGAAGTAAGCAGAAATATGATTAGCATACATGTTACACGATTAGATACAAATATTGAATTCGGTTAAACCAAATATATAGTTTTAATGCCTTATTTCCTAATTTGGAAATAAATGCCCAAGAGAAATGTGTTTTGTGTAGGTAAATGAGAGCCACCGAACATGTGAATGTGCTTGACTATAAGTTTGCAAAACAGTGAGTGTATTTTAACTATTTTATATGACTTAATTTTTTGCAAAAGAATTGATGACACGTGAGTATTCTTTAAATTGAGTTTATGTTAATGGTTTTCATTTGATCATGAAATGAATATATATACTGAGTTTTATGCAAATGATATCTTACAAGTGAATATTGCTTGCTTAAGTGTATGCTTTGGCAATATATGAGTTGTAATTTGAAAGTTAAATTTTATATAATTGGGAGTTACATTGAAATAATTCAATTATGAATCCTCCCATATTTAATTTAGAAAATAAAACGATTTGTAAATGTAAGAGTTGCTTTTGCTTATGGTACACCACTAGGCTTTAACATGTTATTATACCGATATATTTATAGCGATTAACCTATTATAGGTAAGCGATGTAGAACTAGCTCCGTAAATAGTGGTTAACCAGTCACGAGTAAGCGATGTAGAACCAGCTCTGTGACTTGATACTGGTAAACGATGCAGGACTAGCTCCGTAACTACTGGTATATAATGATGGTACGAGATGTAAAACCAGCTCTATAACTAGTGGCTAACTAGTCGCTGGTAAGTGATGTAGAACCAGTTCTGTAACTTTAGGCCTAGTGTACCGTATGATAAAGAAACGAGTGGTGGGCTACGTTGAGTAAGAAAAGTAATAATAATGCCGCCACTATTTATTTTCAAAGTGATTTGAGAGGAACTATATAGTACCAATTCTAGTAGATGACTTATTTTCCAGTATTAAAGTTTTAAGAAAACTTATTGTCACCATTGTTTATTGATTAAATAAAATGGGAAATGGAAACTTTTATATGATGAGTTTAATTTCGAAAAGCATTTTGAAATAGCTTTTCAAAAAATTGAAATTGTGTTTTACGAAATGTTATGTTATTACCAGATTTGATGATGTACGAATAAATTGTTATAGAAAATATTTTACCATGAGCTTTATGATTGTATGGAATATTGTAGTTATATTGTTATAAAAAGTTCAATTTTCTTATAAACTGATTACACTCACTGAGCTCGTTTAGGTCACCCTTATTTTTTATGTTTTTAAACAAATCACCCCAGGTATGGTTACAGGTGCTGCAGTAATTGGGACTTCGCCTCAAGATTAGTTGTATTGTTGGGTGTTGTTATGCTTGTGTCATTTTGCTATGTACATTTGTGTAAAGAATGGATGTTTAATAAAGCTTTTAAATGAAATGCACAAATATGTGTTAGCTTTTAAAAGTTTGTTGTAGTGACTGTTGAGAATTATTTGTTTGGATTGCTTGTGAGTGGACTTAAAGTGTGGGGGAGAGTAGCTTTTATCCATCTTATAATTTAGGCATTCCAAGATGATTTCTTTATAATCTAAAAATTTCTTATTGTGTATTTATTACCAAATGTAACCTTTACATTGTCCGCATCATTTAACATAAACAGTTCCTGCACTGAAGGATCAATAACATCTAAAATAAAGCCAAATGACACATTACTAGGGTATTTTACGGCATTTTAAATATTAAATTTAATAATTTCTCCATAAAATTTCATAGTGAGTGCATCATTATATACTTCAATCTTGGTTTTAGTTATCTTGAGAAAAGACTTTCCAAGAAAAAAATTAAAATTAAGAGAATTATCCTTTTTTTCATATCAAGCATATAAAAGTCAACAAGAAAAACTAGTTCATTGACTTACACCTAAACATCCTCTAAGACTCTCATGGGATCACAAAAAATCTATTGGCAAGTTAGATGACTACACTTGTCTCTTTTAATGGACTAACATTCAAAGATTGATAACTAATCAAAGGCATGACATAAATAGAAACACCCAAATCATACATAGTCTTCAGAATTCCAATATTACAAATCATATATGATATAATAAACATACCAACGACTTTGCACTTAGGCGGAAATTTCATTTCGAGAATAGTTGACACACTTTTCCCTATGCTTACCCTTTCATTACCTTTTAATTTACCTTTGTTGGTGTGTAATTCTTTGAGAAATTTTACATAGCTAGGTATTTGTTTTATCATAATAAGTAAGGAAATGTTTACCTTTACCTTGTAAAATTTCTCAAGAATTTCCTTCTCCTCCTCTTTCTTGGATTTGGAAAATCTTTTAGGGAAGGGAGGTTTAGTCACTAATGCTCATAATTATTCATCATTGATCACCTTGGAATGATCGGATTATTGTTGACGAGTGGACGAGTTATCATTTCTTTTTTTTCTCCTCCTCTAAGACATGACCACACATGATTCCTTGACCTTTTCTAGTTTCCTTCAACTCTTTTCCACTTTGTAGAATGATTATCCTTACATTTTGGTTCAGCCGGATTCTGGCCGAACGGTGCGTTGCCGTATGGATCCATCGATTGGCTATCTCCTGTGATGATCTTCA
>JANKOD010030114.1:0-16144 GCA_026284645.1 Erythroxylum acuminatum | reverse complement strand
AACTAAAATCCAGACCTGAAACTTAATATTTTAACAGCCTAATATCAGTCATATTTTTTAATTTTGTAATTTTTAGCCACTAATTAATACTTCTATTTATCCTATATCACCACGCTTTGGATAGGAATTAGTGTTTTAAAAAACTTTAAACAGTTCTTACTTTGTGATGGATATTGAATTGTATAATACTAATTTCATGCACCATTGCCTTCTTAATTAATTTTAGAAAAATAGTAAATATTGTCCATACCCACTTTCCTCTCCGTAAAAGTTACTATAACTAAAAAAATCAAAGAAATAAATTATTTTATTTCGTTCACAGGATTAATAGACACTAGGAACCAATTCCTTTTTGATCTGATACACACATAATTTAAATTTGTCACCTAAGTAGCTTTCAATTTGAACTTTTGAGTGTACTATATAAGACTCTTTTTATGCCTATGCCATGTCAAAACGGACAAAGGAATCTCTAGGCCTCCTTTTGTTACTGGAATAGTGAGCTTTAAATATGGACTTAATATACTTGAAACTCTAGATACACCCCTTAAGGATGGTTTGATACTATTCCTTTATAGTCTCCACTAGGGTTAAAGAGAAGGTTATGCATTTCAAGGCATTTGAATCTCCTTGTAAGTCCATTTCTCTTATTATTAGGCAACATAATATTTGGGGCTTGTAGTGTCATTAAGCTTCCAAGTTAGCCCTGAACTTGGGTGGGGTTGACTTACTTATGATTTTATAGATGAAGGGACTGTGTAAGAACAAATGGGTCCGTTCTTGTGAATACCAAAAGGGACAATGATATCCTTGTGTCTTTAATCTAGGGATCTTACGGTGGCGAATTTGTCTCGT
The DNA here is from genome assembly GCA_026284645.1 of Erythroxylum acuminatum. NCBI lineage: Eukaryota > Viridiplantae > Streptophyta > Magnoliopsida > Malpighiales > Erythroxylaceae > Erythroxylum > Erythroxylum acuminatum. Next base: position 15,289 of record JANKOD010030114.1, on the reverse strand, counting down.
GTCTATAGTTTTCAAAGTTTAATGGTGTTGTTGGTCCCCCTTCAAGTTAGATATATTTTGTTATTGACAATTTCATAGGCTCAAAGATGTTGTTGGTTCCTCTGTCAGCCTAGGGTCTTCTTATTATTATTAAGCCATGTTCATCAATCCCTTGATATGCTCTTTTATAGTGAAGATCATGGCGCATATTGAACCTCTAGAAGGATTCTTCTCACTCTCTTATCGGGGGGAACTCCTATTGTTATTAATCTTACCATCATGGAATCTTAAGGAATCCTCGTGTTGACTTTATCTTTTTAATCATATTTCTCATAAACGACATTAATTGATAGATGGTATACTTATTTCCTCTCCTACTTAAGTGTCAAATACAGACCTACAAGATTGATGAACGAGTTCTTATAAAACATTGTTGAAGATGGCTTTAGCATTATCAGATTCTAATTTCGGGAGTTTAGAGAAAAGTGAGACTTAATGATTTAATTATCATACAACCTTCCCTTGTCTTTCCTTTTAGTTCTAACTTACATGAAGTTCGGTGAGTAAAAATGCATAACTACTCTCACATATGCTCAAACTTCAGAATTCAAGTATGAGAGTCTAAATGAGAGCGAAGTGATAAATGAAGTATTGTAATAAATGAAACAAATGGGATTGTTATGTTAGAAATGAGATGTTAGAGAAAGTTTAGAGCACAGGCCTCTCACCTACCCAGGGACGAATCTACATTGGGAGCAAGTGGGGGCACTTGCCTCCACTGCCTCCAAAAAATTTTATATAAAAAATTATTATTCTAAGTTTTGATCATATAAATAAAATAAAATTACGCTCCTATTAAAATTTTGCCCCCGTTAAAAATAAAAATTTGCCTCCATTAAAATTTTGTCACCACTCCAAAATTTTTTGGATCCGTCCCTGCACCTGCCACTAACGGGTTGTTAGGGAACTCAGATTGTGGACCTTCCAAATACGAAGAATAAGCTAATATTCAGGGTGTCATTTGGAAATTTAATTAATGTGTATCTGAAAAATAGTGACTATAAGTTTACCCTAAAAAATGATTACTATCAAATAGATAAGGTCTTTAATGATTAAATTTTAAAAATTAAGATATTCAACTATTAAAAGCGAGAAATTGACGTCTAATTACTATTTGATAGGGATACATTGATTTGTAAGTTATTTATAATCAAAAGATTTTTTATAATATGCACGGGATTACTCCCTTGAAATAACTGAACTACACTTACATACTCTACATGTTTTGCCCAAGGTGAAGTGATAAATGTCGACGGTTGGTTTAGACTAAGAGGGAATAAGTTGTCGAACTCGCACTTTTCTTGCATTCTTTACAAGTCACAGGTGAATTGTTTTGACTTTTGCCTGTGGAAGGCCTCAAGTGCTACTAGATCTACATGCGTCTATTCTTCTCAATATATATATTTTTTTGCTTACAAAAGGAAAAACAACCACACTAGCTGAAGCTACAGTGTTGCTCTGGGGTACATAGCGCCTAAAGCATCGCTTCGAACGAGCTCCTGGACTCTAAAAGGGGGCTCGTGAAGGAAGTGAAGGCCTGGGCCCGGGCTGACAACTCCAATGAGGCGAGCTAGGTTGTTCGCGCACTGGTTGCCTTCTCTGATGACGTGTTGGATCTGCATCGTCCACTCCCCGTGCAGCAATTGATGAATACCTGCCACCAATATTTAACATACTAATGGAGCTTAAAAACTAGACATGGGCCAAGAGATGGCCACTACGACTCGATGCTTTGCTTTGCCTTACGAAGAACAGACGATACACAGGGACCACAAGATGTCTTGAAGACTTGAACGGTAGTCCATTAAATGGGGATGTGATCTTCTGTGCCAGCAACCCTGGCCCTACTTTGTGCCACTCAATCTTATCCATCCATTTGATTTGAGGGGCGTTAAATGTGGCCACGACTAAAAATTCTGCACTCATCATATAACCATGATCGAGACAATAATTGCACGTGTATTTATTTGAAGCCATCCAATCACCGTCTTTAAGGAAGCATAACAAACACTGAATTCATGCGCATTTCACGACTTTTGCAGATCATCATGTCAGAATTTTCTCTTGTTTACTAGGGAGGAGAGATGGACATTACATTCTTGCAGATAATCTATTACTCAATGCAGTGGACCGTATATCCAAACTCAAAACTGCACAAGAACAATGAATTTTATCAAGCACAACTCTTCTGGACCATGACGCTAATAAATGAACTGACAAGCCTTTGAGAAGTGTGATCGAAATGCGTAATTACAGAACTGTAGCTTAAGGTGATACCTTATTATAAAAGGTTTTAAGGGAGTTTGGGACAAAATTGGACCAGATCTACTTAATCCAGGCTATACAACTAAGACATTATATCTCAACTTAAAAATTAAACCAAATTTAAGTGACCTCATATAACTAAGACATCACATCCCAACCTAAAATTTTAAGACAATAAGTTATGATTCTTATATATGCATATAACCTATTTTATCCTTGTCTTTTTTCGATGTGAAATTACTTATGAATTTCCAACAACTTCCTCACATGAGTGGATCCATTCATATTAGACTATTTCTTCTTCAACCATATGACTTACATGAAGCCATTTGAGTTACTTTTTGAACCACTTATTCATTTGACTCAAGTTCTTAAATCTCTATTCATCAAACTTCGCCAACTTGGCTCTGATACCATTATTGGAAAATCAGGATGGGATCCAATCCTGTTTGCAGTATAATAATTACATAACTTTTTCATTTGATTTCTCGAAAGTGAAGATCACTAAAATTTTATAAAATGATTAACGCATAAATCATAATACCGTAAAGTAACAATCATAATTTGTACCTTACTCCTTACGTAACCCTCTTTACAACAGTTGTAGAGTTTTATCAACTCATTTTATAAATACCGTTAGAAGTCAGATACTTACACAACTATGGTGATCAAAATGAGTTAGTTTCGAAATGATTTGAAAGATACGACAAGAAAAAAGATAAAGTTTTAGAATAAAATATGAAATATGATTCTTGCTTTTATAATCATTTATGCATTAATCATTTTATAAAATTTTAGTGATATTAAGTTTTGAAAAATTAAGCAACAAAAATTGTAATTATTCTTCTGCCATAAGTATCAATCTAGTCCCAATTTCCCAACACGCCAAATATTAAGACCTTTGGAATACAGGTTAAAAACAAGAAGCACCAAAATTTTACTTGCATAGAAAAAATATAACCAGATCCCGTAAAAGAACAAACAAGGACAGGAGATATACCTCAAATTAGTACCTTCAATTTGAGGTATCAAAGTTCTATTATTTGTGATCCGAACAACCAAAGACGGGAGATAGTACCTCCAATTTGACGTATCAAAGTGCTATTATTTGTGATCCGCACATGACCAGAGAAATTGGCAAATCAGAAGCGTGCTCAGGCCCTCCAACTTCATTTAGTGCGTGAATAAGACAGCTGCAGTAGCATAGGTATCAAAGTGCTATCATTTGTGATCCTCGCATGACCAGAGAAATTGGCAAATCAGAAGCGTGCTCAGGCCCTCCAACTTCATTTTGTGCGTGACTAAGACAGCTGCAGTAGCATAGGCCATTACCGCAATCTTGGAGTAAAATAAATTCATTGCTGCATTCTTGCCGTGAAATAAGTACTTATTGCGGCAACGCAAGCCATTTCAGGTTCATACTATAAGCAAGATCTCATCCATACCTCGCAATTAAATGTTACATCTTCTGTTTCGGTTATAATGTTCTTATTATATTTACGCAGATTCCACGAAAATATATGAATAAAATTTAATAGAACATGATTCTAATACTGTAACTAGGTCACATGATTTGATTGCACAATTAAATAAAAGGAGATGCAGGGTAGGTTAAGTGCCTGTTCACGACTTCATCTAATCAATCATAGCACAATTCGATAATAGATATGAAAAATGTTTATAGTGAGACCACCTCGAATAAAATAGAGCACCCGAAGACAAAAAAGAAGAGGACATAAAGTCACTTACTGTACATGTACTTCACATTGATACCCGTCACAGCAAATCAACTTGACCATGCAAAAGCTAGTATACGCAATACATTCCCTTAATATCAGGCTTTCGTTGTATCTGAGCTTGTGAAGAGCATCAAAACAACCAAATTGAGGTTGAAAGTTAGCGTTATAATTCGGCGATGCAGTGACCATTTACAGGATATAAACACCATACTTGTAATAATTTAAGGATGCCAAAAAAGAAAGTTACCACTCCTTACATCCAATCTTGTAGCTTTGCTGGTTATTACGTTTCAAATTAGCAAAACTCCACGATTCTTCAATGGAGTGAATATCAATTAGAAGACAAGTTTTAAAAATTTTAAGAACTGAACATATCAAACAAATGAAAGCACAAAAGCAGGCTAAGACACCAATGAGTGTAATCCACTCATTTGACTATTTCAAAGGCATGCTAATAACTCATTTTGAGTGAAAGACTTTGGAAAACCACTCACAACCTGTCTCAGCTTGGTATTTCCAGCATCTATTTCCTCAACCAACAAACTGCATCACCAATGGGAGAAGAAAATCCCATGGTTAATATAGTCATGCTGCACCCTCTAAATGTTTAAAGGTTTTTGCTAAATAACTTAGGATGTGCAATTGCCCCTTCCATGAAAAGGAAAGAAAAAACATACCTATCAGCAGATGGATGTTTTTCTGTGCTTTGTGAACAAGACCATCATGTGTCTTCAGCAAAATGACACTCACCTTTTTTTGTGTTTGTTAACAGGTTCAGTTTCAGGAAGTTTCTTCTTTTCTAAGGTACGTTCCTTATGTTGGAAAATCGGGGGGATCCAATCTTAAGCATGACGAAGTAATTACAAAACTTTTTCGTTTCATTTTTCGTAAGTCAAAATTATTAAAATTCTATAAAATGATTAATACATAAATCATAATAAAGCATGAATCTTAATTCGTACCTTATTCCGAAGTTTGATCTTTTTCTTATATCATAGGCTTCAAACTATTTTAGAAATTGACTCATCTTAAATACCATAGTGGCACAAGTAGTCGACCTATAACGATATCCATAGAACAAATTAAGAGAACTTTGTAATTATTATAGAGAGGGTTAGGCTAGGAATGTTAGCTCCCTTAGAGCTTAAGCCTATTTATAATAGGTTTGGGACATTTTAATAATTTAATTAAAATTAAATTATAATTTCAATTAAAATTTATTTAGAATTATAAATAATTCCAATTAAATACCAATTATGTACAAATAAGATTCAATATCTCATATTGATCATTCTTTATTAACTAATCATAAAGTTTCTTAAACTTTACAAACAAGTCCAACTTGATTAAAGCATTTTTCTATCTTCAATATGTTCTTTAGGTGTGACCCATTAGGTCCCTACATATTGACAATAGATATAAATTATAATCCTAAATCATATTTAAGATTAGATAAATTAAAATAATTTTAATTTATATTTAATTCTCTAATTAAACAATTTATATTCATAAATTAAGATTGACATCTAGTAACACATCATGGTCACCTAAATACTTAGGAAAGTCAAAGTGGTCTTCATTAACCTTTTTATGCATATTTTTTTTCTTATAATTCAATCATTTCATTACACAATGTTCTGATTAAACATAAGACATGGAATTAATGTCTATTCTATTTTGAGTTCAATCATGTTAGTTCTCCACCATTAGTAATTAATTTAATTAATGAGATTTGTAAATTGTTTGCAAAGTGTCATTCCATCTTGGCTAAGAATTTTCCGAATTAATACTAATTGAGAATAATAGAATATTCTCTTTAATTTCTTTAGGATGATGAATCATATATTGACCACTTAACTACCTCCAAATAATTCATGTTATATCCAAGGGCTACCAATTGAGCTACCTTTGACTAGAACAAGTCATAAGTAGTATTAAAACATAGCAATCCCTATATAAGAAAACTTTGGAGCAAGTCAAAGGATTATTTATACAATCATCACAATGAGAATTTTCATAGACATACAAGTAATGTTCCAAATAATCTCTCATATGAGGTTAATTTAGTGAACTATCTAACAAGCATCTGCATATTCGTTTAAGTATCTCCATACTTTAGTCTATAAGATTGACTACTTCCAAAATAAGGAAAAATATAATGCGTGCTAGTCTTTTTTATGCTCCATTAATGCCCAGTCTCAATAGAACAATAACTATATACAATTTAGGGATGATACATTAATGTCATATAGATCTCGTAATTATAATCTCATCATAATTTTATTTGTAACGTATAATTATCACATAGACTTTATTATATACATCTAAATGTGTACATAATAAATAATACTTTTTAATTATTTTATCACTAAACTACAACAAACCGATTAGCTATAAGGCATAAACCAATAATCTACCACTTGCACTAAACCAATCGTTTCAGTATCTTATACCATATCATCATATGACTATCATACTACCATTGGGATAGTGGTTTACTGAGAGAATTCTACAAGATTCGCTATCGTGGGCATTTGCTCAAATCTTATAACTTTCATCTCAATTATCATCATAATTAAGAGAAAATGGCTAAATATATAATTGTATCTTTAATGAGACCTTAACTCCTTTTGCATGCCCAATGATTCCAATGTTCTGTGGTAAATGACTATCTGAACAATGCAAGGAACTATACTAAGTTCATTAAAGAACTTTTTTAACCCAATTAATTATTTCCACTAAATAAAAAATGTATTATGGCTTAATTAGCAACCACTGTTGCATTGGAATCTTTCTAATCTCAAAATAATATTGTTTCAAGTAAAATAAACCATAATTAAGATTTACTTTTAAAGTTAATATCCATGCAACCTTAAACTCAAATATCAACTCATACATAGAATAATGGATATCTTTAATACTTCATAAGTATCAAATATCTCAAATGTTAAACACCTTTAGTACATTATCTATATACTTGGACTAGAATAGGTAAATAACTTCAATCTACCTCTACATATTCAATTCCTATAATTAAGTTATTATCTTTTCATATCAAATATGAATTGTTCTTGGACAAATATATTTCTAACAATCGAAAGTACGAATCATTTTTCTCTCTATGTGCAATATGTGTCCACATATTCCTAATGAAGGGGACAAAAATACTCCACTAACCTTAATGAGGACATGATAAAATCATCTCAAAAATAAATTCTTTGAATTCATCATGAAAGTGAATCTTTCAACATCTCATAGCCTTTTAGCTATACGTCAAATGTATCAATAAAGGTACAATTTCCAACTGGATGTATTGTTATGAGATTTGAACTTTTCAAAATTTATCTTACTCCCACTACTTATCTTGAGAACCATTCTCCTATAAGCGTATATTGAAACAAACAATTTTGTTTAATGAGTTTGTAAGATTATATCCAACATTTTGAATATCTTATAACTTTTTATTATTTAATTTATTTATAAACTTATTAGATAATACGTGCTTCAACTAAGTATCATATCTCAAAATCATTAACTTTGACTCTTTCAAATTCTTAGCATTTCATATCTAATATGAAATATTGCTAACTAATTTAATTGGAATTACCAAAAGTAAGTAATAACACTAGGTATAACTATAAAAGAAATAAATATTGCTTCATACAATATCTCATATTTTATTTTCTCCTTACATAAACCCATGCACTTACGGAAGTTTATTGTGGAGGTATTCACTAGAGAATCTTGTTCTCTATAAAAAAACTAAAAATAAATAAAACTCACCACATCGATCATCAGAGTGTTTCAACATTCTCAATGCTTAATTTTTACTTATAATTAAATATTTTAAATCACTATTTCTTTTAATACATATGACTATATTACATAAAGTCATTAATAATCTAACGAAATACAAGTATCAGCCTTTTATGAATTGTTAATACATCCCATGCATCATATATATAAGATCTAACAATTCAATACCTTCATCATCCTTTCACTTAAGGTTAATTTAGTTTTTCTTCAACTTAATAAGTTTAACAAGTTTTATATGATTCATATTCAAAAGGATACATATATCCTTGTATGTAACTTTATGATTCTCATTATATTTATTAATTAACATGACATAAAAGGATAGTCTCGATTATCCAACTTTGATTCTTACCACTTATGTTAAGCGTAAGTCCCCGTTGATTCAATAGATACAAAATATTTGTATAAGATTGAATCAACTAATTTTACTTAACATTATATTTGTAATCATGCATTAAATATTATAATAATTTTGAATCTAAATTTAATATCAAATACTCATAAGCATGAACTAGAAATACATATGATCACTATCATATCATGTATAAGCAAGAAAATTTATGCAATCATTTTCTTCTTATGATAACTATTATCATACTAAGGCAAAGGCTTTAATTGATATGTATATTTATGCTTTTAATAGACTAAATTAAGGGAATAATTTCATCAAGGTACTATACCTTTCAGCTCTACTCCATGCAACCTCTTGCACTTTACTATCATGATGTTGACATACATTTTACATGTTGTTATCAAAGTTTATGAGACATTATTCAACTTAAAATATCAATACATTTTGTTGATTTTGACATATCTTTAAAACTTTAACACTAAATCCTCAACAGAGATTAAGAGCAAACATTGCATAATGGGCATATAACTTTTATATTTAACTTTGAGGACTCTTCTTAAATATACCTTATATCTAAAAAATTTGGTTCACTAACTTAGTATTAACTATACTAAATAAGATAAATTCCACTTAGAACAAAATATAAACATAAGAAAAGAAAGTCATTGATTATATAGGATCAAGACTTTAATCATATATTTGTTGACTTCCACTATTTTATTCGAAATAATAACCCTTACTATTATTCAGAAAGATTACTCTATCAAATGGATTCATAACTATATATTAAAGGGAGAAAGTTTTTGGGCAATAAGAATTAAAGGTAGCCACTCTTAGTTCTTCAACCAAATTCTCAAGATGAGGGAAGAAGTACAACAACATGTCACGTGTAGAGTAGGGGCAAAGGATAGAATCTCTTTATGGTATGATAATTAAACAGGTCATGGGGCTCTAATTCAAAACCAGTTGGCAAGGGATTTATTGGTTAAGTTCTGTAAGAAAGCAAAACTTTAAAAGTTAATTCAAAATGGCAATGGGTCTCTTTCCTCAGAAGAATTGAGATTATTGCTTATTCCTTAATATAGAAACCATGAGGGGGAAGACATAAACTTATGGAATGGATTTTCTGTATCAGAAATCACTAACAGAAAAGCAAAGGAGCTAATGGATGGGGTAGGTACAAGAATAGGGTGGTGTATGCTAGTTTGGTGCAAGGTTCGTAAACTGAATGCAATCTTTTTGCTTTGGCTAGCTATGTTGAATAAACTCAGAACTATGGATAGATTGAAGTTCCTATCCTCTTCTAAGCATTGCAGACTTTGCAACTTAGAGGAAGATAATAAAGATCATCTATTCTTCAAGTGTAGTTTCTCTAAAGAGGTGTAGATTATAATTTCTATCATCTGTGCAGCTAACTCAAGCCATAGCTATCTAACAAATGTCTTACAAGAGATATCTCAACTGCATACCTCTAAGTATGATAAGGAAATATTTGTGGTGGCAGTAGCAACTTGCCTTTAAGAAATTTGGAAAGAGAGAAACAATAGTAGGTTTGTAAGGAAATCTAGAAGCCTAAGCTCTCTTATTGTACTCACAATTGCAAATATAAGAGAACAACTGATCATAAATCAGTTAGGAAAGCTTTGTAGTAAAATACTAGCTCTCTCTTAGAGAGTATAGTTTTCTGTCAAGGGGCTAACACTACTTGTAGAGAAGTTCTCACTGATCATCCACGGTTCATAGACTTTTATCATTGTAGGTACTATTTGGGATACAGTAAAGTGGAACGGTATAAGGGCCTATCCATGCATAGGGTATATTTCCTAAGCAACTCGAACAAAGTTTTATCAACTTAAGAAAGGAATGAAATATGATATTAGAAGGAAGAAGACTCACCTGTAGACATCAACGAACGAAACATCTCAGTGCACCTCCACCAGTTCTTTAGTATTCCAAGCGAAGTTAGTAACAGTACAGAGATTTGTAAAAAATCCAAAAAATATTGATCTTTTACCTGGACTGAACACGACACTTCTCGCCTAGAGCTGGAACGATACCTTAGTATTGTAATTGATGACTTGCAGCCTTCAGAGATGCCAGCCCTAATTAGGTAACATTATGAAGATGTGATAAAAGTTCAAGTGTGGTTTTAACCTAGTTACATAAATGTTGTCGCCTTAACAATTTCATACTATACATTTTTTCCTTTTCAATGAATTTTATAAATTCTAAAAAAAAGATAACTCTAATCTTTATAATGGGATAAGATCCTATTCCAATTTTGTTGGCCTTAGGTCACTTAACAAACTAACTAAACTTAAATTAGCTAGATAGCAATTTTATCAATCATTCCTCATATGACTCTTCATTTATTAGGTGACAAAATTTAACAAAACATATCTTATATATTATTCTTAACCTTGTATCTAAATTCATATGATCATGAGTTACTAATCTAAATCATACAAATTTAGTTAAGTTAGACCCATTAATTTAAGATAAAATATATTCGAGTTAAAGGAGCCTTGAGTTACTCAACAAACCTTACAATAAACAGAACTCTGTTTTTATTATTAAATAATAGAAGGCAACAATCACGTTCCCAATGTGTATTTAATATCCTAACAAAGATTTAATTTTATTTGTCTCATTAAATACAATATTACATGTAATAGTATTATTTATATAAAACATGCAATTTAACATGTATCCAATATATATATCAAACATATAAATAAAGTATGCAACTTATGCACTTATAATCAAATTATATGCATAAAATATCAAGCTTTGCTTAATTCTAGTTATTGATCTTCATAATCTAAAATAATATTCCCAACTCTTTGAAAAAATTAAAATTAGATTAAACTCATTAATTCCTAAATAAATTAAATTCATATTCCAAATAGAAATTTAATTTGAATTGAAAATAATTTTCAATAAATTATACTTCTTACTTATTATAACTAGGGGTGATTAAGAATGATTTGGCTCTGCTAGGACTTATAGAGGATATAACTTTTAATAAAAAAAAACTTTGGTGTACTAGGATATGGGTAAAGAATCTTATATATAAAGGTCTTTATCTTTCTCATAGATTTTTTACACATTTTTGTTCGAGTCTTATGTCATGTATTTAGCCTAAACTTTTAATATGTAATACTTCCCTCTTATTTTTTTTAGCTTAAACATTTTCTTACTTAATATAAATAGTATAGTGTAATGACTTTTTGTTTACATTATTAACTTATCTTCTTTCTTGTTTGTGCATTTATATTCTTATTTTATCTTTTATTTTTATTCGTTACCTTATTCTGTATTTATTGTATTACTTATTTTTATATTTCAATTTGTACATATTTATCTATATTTATTTATTTATTATATTATTATTATTAGTATTAGTATTAGTATTATCTTTTATGTTTATCTTTTATATTTATTTCATTATTACTTTATTATTCTAATATGTATCTTTTATTAATTTTTACTTTATTTTATATTTTTATTAGTTATTTATTTATTTAGTATATATATATTATTTTATTTTATTCCTTTCTTCTTCATATAGGTCCTTCGGAAATAACTTCTCGACTAGTTAGAGGTAAGGCTGTATACTTTTAGATTTTTCCAAACCTCACGTTCAACGAGACTTCTGTTGGAATATTGTTGTTGTTATTGTTGTTGTTATTGTTTATTATAATTTAGAAAAAGTTTTTTTCAAAATTTAACAAGTAAGACATTCTAATCCAATTAGAAAACTATTTATAATAAAATTAGAAATTACTTTTCCTTAATTAAAAAAACTATTTTCTAACATTAAAAGGAAACTACTTTCAAGATTGAATAAAACACTTTTAATTAATTAAGAAATTCCTTTCACTATTTGTTTAAAGACTAAATCTTAATTAATTGGAAAATCTTTCTTTAACAAATAAGAAAACTAATTTTCAAAATTATTAAAGAATGCTTGTTTTTGTTAATTAATACATGGAAACAATTTTCAAATTTTAATCAAGAAAAATACGTTTTCTTACAAGAAACTTATTATTCATAAATTCCAAAAAGCTTATTATTCATAAATAAAGAAATAAATTTTAATAAATAAAAATTATAGAACTAAAAATAATAAATTTGATATATTGAAACAATAAGTTTAATTAAGAAACACATTTCTTAATTGCTTAAGAAAATACTTTTCTTAAATTTAAAGAGTTTAATTAATGTCAATCTAATTGAAAATAATTAGTTCTATTCTAAAAATAACTTTTCTAAAATTGAATTAGGAATCAATATAATTATTAATCTAATCAAATTAAGAAAAATAATAACTTTAATCTTAGGAATTGAATTTAGATTTTAAAACAATTTTAAAATTTTGTTTGGAACTTAGTTTAATTAAGAATACATCATTCCTTATTTAAAATAACTTAATTTAGTCTTATGATTACTTTAATCCAAAAAAAAGTTATATTTTTCTTAGCTTAAGTCACACTTAAACTTATATCTAGACAATCCTTATTTTGGCCCTATAATAGTCACAAGCAATTCAAACCCAAAGTTTAAATATTCATGGATTTCATGCCAGTTTCCTCTATCCCAACTAAAAAACAACTACACATTTCCTTCGTAGTTGTTGGTTTCCAAAACCCAAAATTTAACAATCCCACAAACTTTAAACTTCTAGTGTTAAATAAAATCCAATTTGATTAAAGGTTTCGGTATTTGTATTGGCAAAATTGATATGAAATTTTCAAATTAGTTAACTTAGGGGTTTAAGTTTTTCAATCTGAACTTTGCATATTAAAACTAATTATATCAAAATATGATTTTAGGGTTTATAGTTTTAATTCCAAAATTTTGGTCAATAACAATCAAATATTTATCATATTACAGAATTAAGTATGCTTTGATAACACTATTAAGAAATTAGAGCGGGATTTGATCCCATACGTAGTAGAATATTTACACTAAGATCACTAAAATTATATAAAATGATTAGCACATAAATCATAATAAAGTGTAAACCTTAATTTGTACCTTATTCTGAAGCTTGATCCTTTGCTTGTAATATCTTGTAAGCAGTTTTCGAAACTGACTTATCTCAACTACCGTAGTTGCATAAGTGTCCGACCTCTAAGGATATCCACATAATGAGTTGAGAGAATTTTGTAACTATTATAAAGGGAGTTAGGTAAGGAGTTCAAGCTCCCTCAAAGCTTACGCCTAGTTATAATAGGTTTTGGAGAATTTAATAATTTAATTGAAATTAAATTCCAATTTTAATTAAACTTTAATTAGAATTACAAATAATTATAATTAAATACCAATTATGGTTAAATAAGATCTATATCTCATATTCATCCTTATTTATTAAATAACTTATATTTAATCATAAAGTATCTCAAACTTTATAAACAAGTCCAACTTGATTAAAACACTTCCCAACTATGATGGCAATGAATATATATTATAACTCTAAATCATATTTAAGATTAAAAAATTAAAATTCTTTAATTTATTTTAAATTCTCTAATTAAACATCAATATTGCCGTTTAACAATAGTGTATTTCGAGTCAAAGATTCAGGGAAGATGATTAGACTTATTAGAGAACCCGATGGTCTCTACTATCTTAAAACACCAAGTCATTTTAACATAACTAAAGGCATATTATCCCATTCTTTCATATCAGAATCTATTGCATCCAATAAAGAAAAAATTTTGCTTCAACATTATCAGTTATGACATCCATCATTTCAAATTATTAAGATTATGTTTCCTTGTTTATTTACAAATTATTATGTTGAAAATTTTTATTGTGAGGTATGTAAACTTGCTAAACACAAGTGTGTCCCTTTTCTGATTAAAAATCAAAGGAGGTCTATTCCTTTCTATCTTATACAAAGTAATGTTTAGGATTCAACTTTTTTTTTTCTAGTACTTCTGGGGCAAGATGGTTTATTTATTTAATTGATGATTATACTTATGTTACCTAGATGTTTTATTCAAACATAAATTTAATGTTACTTAAACATAAATATCGAACGTTTTAGGATAGATAATGCCAAGGATTATTTCAATCAAGTTCTTATCCCATACTTTCAGAAAGAAGGAATAGTTTGAGTCATCTTGTGTGTATACTCCACAACAAAAAAGGGTAACAGAAATAAAAACTAGTCATCTTTTTGAATAAACACGAGCCCTATTATTTTAGAAGAATATGTATAAGGCATTTTGGGGGAAGTAGTTTATAAAGCCACTCATCTAACAAACAAATTTCCATTTAGAGTTTTGGGTCTCAAAAGTCCTATGGATGTTCTTTCAAAATTTTACCCAAATCTAAACACTACCAACGATCTTATTCCTAGAATTTTCGAACATGTTGATAATAGAGGGAGGGCTATAAAATGTGTCTTTATGGGCTATTGTTTGACTTTAAAAGGGTATATGTTGGATCCCGTATTCGAAACCCAACTACATAGAAAAACCGAACTAAATCAGAGCATTTCCACTCTTGCTTTGATACCACATATGTTGGAACCCGATCTTGAGACCGGATCCCAACCGAAAAACGGAAACGGAAAGCGAAGCAAGGAACCGAAATCGAACCCGAAAGTGGGTCGAAGCAAAAACGGAAGCAGATCGAAACTAACGTTTCGAAACGAACGGAAACATATACCGACATCCGCAAGCGCAAAAACTTTGGAAACGTAACGTCGCATTGGAAACCTCAGACTAATCCGAAAATCCAGATATTTTTTTTCTTTTTCTTTTTCTCATCTTATTCATCTTAAAACCATTCTCATACTAATCAAACCCATATCGTTTTCCCTTTCTAGGAAACTAATTCTCATGCAAAACTCAATTCTTAATTATTTTCTTAAACCTTCACATAAATCCTCAAACTCATTTTTAAACCCATTTTACCGAAATTCTACCGAAATTTCGGCAGCATAACGGCTGTATTTTGACAGCCCAAAAATTCAAAACAAAGGAAATACACTTCTAATATCACAACCCAATAACACAAGGCAACATCGGACCTCCCGTCCGGAATCCAAACACCAGCAATACCA